>ARYC01020091.1:0-16881 GCA_000711775.1 Oxytricha trifallax
AAGAGCATCAAAGAAATCAACGAGCGAATATAGTCTGTCAATGTATATCAAGTTCCGGAAAGTGATAAATAATATCTAGAGATAGTCTGCAATCCTATTTCAAAGGGCCTTCATAAAAATCATTTTAAGCAGAGCAATAGTCTTGGCACAAAAGTACTAACAAGACTCGGCATTAAGATAGAAAATATTTAGTAAAAGTGCTTCTCGGAATTGCTAGCCTTGTATCCAAACATAGTACTTATAGCAGGAGATTAAGATTATTTCAACTAGCAATAGTAGAGATTTCGTGCCACTAGCTTAAGAAGAGAGTCTTCGATTTCACCGACAATAACTAAGGCACAGATGCTAGTGTAGTTCACTGATTTACTCAGGCAGGAGAGATACACACTCTTTCAGATTATATCAAGATGTATTGGCAAAGTACAAGTGATCTCGTTCAAATTCAGGAAATTGAGCCCAGGCTTAGAGGAATTTTAAGAATGGTACTGGGATCAGGTCTAATGGAGAGAAAGCTAATTCCAATCGTCGAGTCACTGCAAATCTATGCTATCAAACATAGTGATGAGATTAATTAGAGAAGACCTATTTCCTTTGCCTAGATTTAAAAATGGGGATACGGTGAGCTATTGATGCCTTGTACCAAGTCATTATCTAAAAGGAAAACACCAAGAAATGCTGTGTATGGTTGTACGGGAAAGCAGATACTGGCAAGACAAGCATAGTACGGATGTTGTAGCAAATTTTCGTTTGCGATGTGCTTTAAGAGGGCTAATCGCATTTTAAACTTCAGCTAATGCCAATAAAATTCTAGCCTCAGATTGTACTAATGGACGAAATGAATGACAAGCATTTCTTCAGTATTGAAAAAGTTGCTAAAATAAAAAGATTGCGAGAGGGAAATGGCTACTCCACAGAAGTAAAGTATGGGGATGTCTCTTTAGAATATGTAGAGCGTAGTCGTAATAACTACTAACTCTTTGGCATTAGAAAAACTTCAAAAGATCGATAGAGAGGCATTTGAGGCAAGATGCCGTTTGATTGACCTGGGTAATGTCTAGAAGAGCTCAAAGAAAAAGTTGCCCTTCAATGCCATAGACTTGGCTAAGTACATGCTGACACGGTTAGAAGAAGAGAGCACCGTACCACAACACTCCCAGGAGACGAATGTGAGCAGAGAAATGAGCGGAATGCTTGAAGATGAATTGAACAAAGATCTTTGCACGGAGAACTCATAGCAGTGAGGCAATGCTGTTTGTCATTTATATGTTTCATAATATTTAAATCGTTTAATATAGTTAAATACTTAAGTTTACTTATTTGACTCATTTGACAAAAAAGAGTATACGGTCAAATCGGTCAAATCGGTCAAATTTCAGTATATGTATATATAATTAATTTAATTAGACTAATTAAGTTGACTCATTTGACAAAAAAGAGTATACTGTCAAATCGGTCAAGTCACAGATCTGTACCGATATTCTAAAGAGCATGAGATATTAAAGAAACGATGTGATCTCAGTAACATAACAGTAAAAGTCCACTCTCAAATTTGATCTAAAAGCTAATGTATTTAGTATCAGTTAATATATTTAAACTACGAATTATTAATTTATTTATCTTATTTTCCTAATTCAATTGTATTTTGATAATATTAAACTACTTTAAGGGGTTTGAGAGCATTGCCTCCATGAGGGCTTTGGAAATGAAGCATATTTAAATCGTGTGACATGAATAAGTTCATACTTGCCAATTGTCATAAAATCCAAAGGTAATCATTTTGCTTCTTGAAGATGCAATATCAGTGACTTTTTTGAATTGTGTTGTCAAGTTCAGGTATTACAAAGCAACCATTGTTATTAAATCAAAACAATTATGTTTTGATTATCCATTACTGATCTCTAATTTATTTTTGATATTATTTAAGATAAAATCATGACATAATAATTTATTTAATTCATATATAATCTCTATATAAATATATATATTATGTTTAATATAATTTAGCTTCAATAACTTTTCGATTTTCATTTGTAAAATGAAAAATATTAGCAATTTTTTATTTTCAATATTAAAAACCAACTATCTTGCAAGTTATAATATCTAGCATTAAATAATTACTACATTTTTTTATCTGTATACTATCACTAAATGCTAAATATATTCCAATTGACTTAATTGATATATGTACTTATAAGGAAAATAAAAAACATAAATACCATTGTATTTTTTAATTTCTTCAAGATATTTCTAAAATAAAAAACTTTGCATATCCTTTATTTTTATTTAAATAACTTCTTAATATTTACTATTATAAATATAATTAATAAATCATAGCTTTGTTGTAAATAAAGCAGGTTGTAAAATATATGCATTTATACTTTATAATAAGTATTAATTTTAAAATGTGCATCTATTAAATAACAAACTAATCATATAATTTTTTTTAAATACGTTGAATGATAACGATTAAAGAGAATGATATTTAAAAAGTTAAATTTATGTATGTTATGTCAATAATAATAATTGGAAATAAAAATTATATTGTTATTAAAAAGAAATTTAATAATTATTATCTTTGCTATGGGAGTATGTTAAAAAAAGTAGGCGGATGTAGTGAACAAATCAAAGTTAAAATTTTTATTGTATTTGTGACTAACATAGCGAGAATAAATTTTTTTAATTTTTTATTATTTTTTTAATATAAAAGGTCATGAAATTGAGATGTCATGATAGAATTAAATTTAGGCTGTGGGACTAAATTTTTTAATATAAAAAAGTATATTTTAAGGGGGGGGTAGGTAGTAGGGTTGTAAGATTAGCAAGGGGTAGGGGAGGGGCAGGGGTGTCGGTGAGAACATTTATTCTTGAAATATATATTATTTTTCGTAGAAACTAAATCCTATATTTATTTTAAGTGTTTTAAATATAATTATTTGTAAATTAAAGTAAATAAGGTAATCTACCCCAAAACAAGTTAAATGCATTAGAGTTCCTAAAAATAAATTAATATTCAAATTAATATTAAAATAAATTTAGAAACAAGAGTAATCTTGATTAAATTAAATAATGTAATAATTATGATATTTTAGCTTAAATCTAAATATTTAATCTTAATAATTCCATTTTGAATAAGTTACTATAATCAAAAGATATCTCATTTTGTTATTTATAAATGTTCCCTCACTGTTGTTCATATTTTTTTGTACCACCTTAAGGTAGCTTTATATAGTCCTGATGAAAGCTCTGTTTCATTTCTCGATTTATTAGCTTTAGTATTTAAATTTGAATTTAAATTATGTATCTGCCTATAAACTCAGCCAAGGATTAATACAATAGTTTAAGAAATTTAAAACTATAAAGAAATAATTTAATTGTCTTTTAGAGGAAATACGAATATAATGTCATATTACAATCCCTAAGCCAATAAGACGTAACATTTAATCATCGGAAATTAATTGATTATTTTACTTATTGATTTAAGACACATACCTAGTTAAGTGCTTACTGCTTTCAGAGAAATTTTTGATTTAAATTTGGACGCTCCTAATTAAGTTCTTATCAATTTATATAGATTATAAAAATTCAAATCATTTAAAACTTCCATATTTTACTTTAGGACACTTAGCCATTCTTTTACTTTAAACATCCTGGAAATATCCAAATCAAACTTAGATAATAACTATATATTGGAAGGCTTTTTTTGATATGAAGATTTAAATATTAATTTAATTCAATAAATTTAAACTGAAATATTATTTCAACGATCCGCAAGTAAGATAGTATCAATAATATAAGTAATAAAAAGTACAAGCACAAAAATTAGTTCATACTTAGTAGTAAAGTCAAATTTAATCGTTAACGCAAGTAAATAAGAATGCTGATAAATTTTTTTATTATGATTAGTTTAATTTCAAAAAAGATACAACGTATAAGAATTTTAGTTTTGGCATAGAGCTCTGTAGAGTAAATAAATCATTATAAACTTTGGCTATGGGATCAAACACGCCCCCCACATAATGTATATTTTTCTTTTTGTAGTCTGATAGAGTTTTTGACGCTGGGTAATAGTAGCAAATAAACTACTAGTGTGCGATCAATAGTTTTCGAGATATGGCCCCATATAAGTTCACATTTTCTATATAAAATTATAATGAAAATTATTAAAATATTTCAAAATTTTCATAAAAATCTAATTTTTCCTTAAAATATCAATTAAGGGGATTTAATGAAAATTTAAAGAATTTATTCAATTTATCAAAATAATATCATAATAAATTTATTTTACATTATTGTGTTAAAATTTAAGTCCAAATAATTTATTATGATATTATTTTGATAAATTGAATAAATTCTTTAAATTTTCATTAAATCCCCTTAATTGATATTTTAAGGAAAAATTAGATTTTTATGAAAAATTTGAAATATTTTTATAATTTTTAGTATAATTTTATATATAAAATGTGAACATATATGGGGCCATATCTCGAAAACTATTGATCGCACACAAGTAGTTTATTAGCTACTATTACTCAGCGTCAAAAACTCTATCAGACTACAAAAAGAAAAATATACATTATGGGGGGGGGGCGTGTTTGATCCCATAGCCTAAACTTTTAATAGAAAATTTGCACAGATTACAAATAACTCAGAGCTTTAGTAATAATTTATTTTTGATTGTATGAAATATTAAGAGATTTCATAGTACTTTCGTATTATGAAGCAGTTGTCAAATTAATTGTCTTAGAAAAATATTTCTTGGTATAATTAAAATAATCAATTCAAGATTGACATATTTATGATAGTTTTAAGAAAAGACTCTCTTAAAATTGATATCTCACTCAATAAATATAAGAAATTACTTCTATATAAGAATCTAGACTTGGTTTAATAAGTCTTTAATAAAACGATTTTTGTGTTCTTTTATAAAACGATTTTTGTGTTATATTAATGAGCTTAATAAAAAGTTTCATAAATATTCCAAATATGGTGATCAAGTAACGTATCTTACCTTCCTTCATTTAGAGTAGTATGACAAGCTCACATCAATACTTGAGACAGTAATAATGACAAATTATTTTACATACAAATCAATAAGGCTTTTCTAGCTGCAAGAATATATTAAAATTGATACTACTAATACTTAGTATTCTGTATACCTTTTATTTCCATATCATCAAAAATATAAAGCTATATTTCATTAATCTTATGTTTTAATTTTTTAAGTAAATTTAAACAACACAACTATTAGTTATTTTAAATAAGTTCAAAGAATTTCATCTTGCTAGTGACAATTTTATTCATAAAATATCAAGTTTTTCAAGTAAAAATTTGAATTATAAACCATTTTGGTTTTTTAAGACTTTAAGAATAGACAGATGAGTTTAATTTCAAAAAAACAATATAATAGAATTATAAATTGAAAATCTATTAATAGCTTGTCAGAACTTAAAACCAATTCCTGCCATACAAAATATATTAGTTGAATCTTTAAACTCAAGGAAAAAAATATCTATAAATTAAATTATTTTCACAAATTTTTTATTTTCTTCAAACAATAGTGTTGCAAAAACTCTTCCTATAATCATTTGTAAGTTAACATCTCATTTTATTTAGAATTTTATTATCTTCTCGTAATTTTTCATAAATGCTAATTATTATTTAATGAATTATTTAGTATATTATTTGAAATAATAGTATAATAGAATAATTTAATTATTATTCAGAAAGATTTTATTTAAAACAAGTTTTTTATATAAGACAAAACCTAAAAAATTAAATTGTAATAGGATGTAAACTCTTATAATAAGAGAAAGGGTTATGATTATAATATGAAAATAATTTAAATTATTGATTATTCTATTTACATTATAACTAAAACTTATTATTCTAAATAAATGGAAATTTCTCTAAAAGTTTAATCTTCATCGTAATCTTCATCTATAGCCCTCTATGTTGATTAGTAGAGCACCAGCCAATTGCACTTGTAATTTTACCAGGTAGGTTCATTACACTATGAAAATTAAAAAAAAATAGACTTTTGTAAATTAAATTTTAATATAATTTTTCAATAAAATAAGTAGAATAAATTATGAAAGATTTATTAACTTATTTTATAATTGTATTGCTTTAATCACATTATAATTTCTGGAAAATGTATATAACTTTGCTAGCAAAGTTCTTAATCTTAATTAAATTTTCTATAAAGCATTTAAATAAAATATAAAAATAATCTTAATTAAATAAAATTTAATAGTGATTTATTACCAAAACATAGATATCCTCGTGTTAAAAATTCAGTAAAAGTATCAATTTATATAATATTAAATTTAAAAGGGAATTGCATATGTAATCTATCAGTTTTTTTAATTAATAATTTCTATTGCCTTATCAAACATTCATAGGTTATTAACAATTTTTTGAAAAAACACATTTATTAATTTTGTTGGTCGCAGTAAAAATAGCAATTCTGTCTCTACCAAAGAAATAATCAGCTAAAAATTAATACTCCTAGAAATATGAAGGCGATATTATTATAGGTGATGGTCATAAACGTATAAGCTTCTTCCAATCTTCAAATACCTTATATTATTGAATTAATATGAATGATACTGGTTTCTTCTTATATTCTACAACCAACATATAATCCATAATATGTTGAATTATATAGCTGTTATATTATCAAAGTTTATATTGAATTATTATCTTCAATTTCAACTATATCATTTTAACTCAAATTTCTTGCTAATTATTGAATATAATTAAAACAGATTAAGGTATCAGTAATTAAGAATCAGAGACTGTAGATTAAATATTTGATATCTGACTGGAGTATTTTAAATGATCTAAAATATAATAGCTTTATAAAAGGTTGTAAAAATTAAGATGAATAAACAAATGTTTTTGTTTGATACTTATTTAATTGAGGAATCTATAATATAATATCGATATTCGCCTTTAAATATTGTATATGAATTTTTCGAAATTAAATTTTGAAATCAAGATAAATTAAAACAGATTATAATTTGATTACATTGAAATAAAATGGATTAGAGAGGTTTCTATAAACTACAGCATTTCTAAGTAATATTCACTGTATATACTCATTTTATATTCATAAATATTTATTTTTGCTAACTTCATGATAACAAAATTCTAGTTTATCTATAGTTAAGCATGTTGAAAAGCAGTTATGAGAAGTTTAGATATATTTTGCAAGAATCTATGATTTAAAAATTATAAATAGGAGAAAATACTTCAAATTCCCTCGCACTAATAACGCAACTACAATACATAAATACTTTACATATGCATTTAAGAATCTGCTTCGCTGAAATAGAATGATTTAAGAAATTCTAAAAAAATATATATAAAAGCTACTTATAATTAAGAGCAGTTATATATTTTCAAACAAAATATGAAATTATGCTCTAAGTTTATAGGCATTATTTAAAGTTATTTATATTTATAATTACTACATCAATATAATGGCAGTTTATTTTAATTAAAAATTTTGCAATTTCCTAATATTTTGTATTTTAGCAATAATATACAATTAATTTACTATCTAAAATATAATATTAAGTTTATATTTTGTAATAGATCAGTTTTCTTATTAATTATCATCTCCTGCATTAAACTTTCTTTTGCTTATCCTTTCTTTTTGAGCATATCATTTTAGTTAATGATCATCTACCTAGATAAAAAAGTGAATAGTTAATTCTGCTAATAAAGATGATGAACTCATTTAAATAAAGACGCAAGTCTCACATTTAGTTGTATTATTTTGAATATTCTGCCTTTTAGATACTCACGCCTTGGATAAACCTTAATAATTTATTATGGTGCCACCTATTTAATGAATTAATGGGGAGCAGTGTGAATAAATTGCGACATGCAACATCAGTACTAAAAACAATGTCTATTCTTATTTGCATGTGTTTTTATCACAGTCCTTTAATTTATTGATTTGTGTGCTATTTGTTTACTTTATATTTTTGGTAAATCTAAATAATCTTTTTTAATTAGAAAATGGGAGATTTTGCCTAAAAATCTAAGCTTAAGTGGCACTTGAATTTCAAAGTTCAGAATAATGACGTAACAGATCCTAAACAAACTGTCACAAGAACAAAAATATTGAGCCGTCTTGGTTTTAATCCATCTTACTATTGTAGTTTTTCCTGACGATATTGCTTTTTCTCTAGTATGAGAGTAAATCTTAAAATAGTATTATTCCTTTTAGTTTTTGCGTTTGTTTTGACTTATGACACATTCACGTATTTGCAGTGTAAATACCTCTTATCAGAATTAAATTGGCTTGACAGTTTCATATTTTTATTTATCAGATTTCTTAGCGATAAACTCCTTTTAATCAAAGGTTTATTTGTATTTTTATCGGTCGTTTTATGGTTCTAGCTTTACACACATTTTCACCAAATAGCATCACCTATTCTCTAGTTTTTTAAACTCAAAAACTATATTTCCACCCATTAATCAAAGTAATTTTCTAGTAAGAATCAATACTGCTTTATAAGGAACGTAATATCTCAATAAAGAAATTCTTTTAAATCTTTGTGATTTGACTTTTATTAGAGTAATTAAAAATTCGGAGGGGGGGGGGAATTTCCTGCACTGGCTTAAGATAAAAATCTAAATTTTAGGGAATGTTCCTGCACTTTTTTTAATTTTTTTAATTTTTATTTATTTTTAATTAAATTAATCTTTATAACAACTATCAACCAACTTCAGGACTAATTTCAACATTATAATTATACTTTAATTTATTAATCAATAGTAAATATCTCTCTTCAGATTCCAAAAACTCTGACATTTTTATCTGATATTAGTAGGTTCAGTAATAGTAATTTCAAATATTTTATCCAATTGTTATTGAATTTTTCTTGTTCTTTCCATTCCTATATAATGTTAGAATATATTTTCTTGAACTACTTCAATGATGAGCAATATGCTCTTAATATTAAATGGGCAAAAAATAATTAAATTTGTTAATTTATGTCAAATTTATTAAATTTAACATAAATAAATTAAAGCGTGCAGGAAACTTCCCCCTAAAATTCTTCATCTCTATATTGAAAGCAATTCATAAAAATTACCATGAAAAATAATTTATCAGTAAAATGTATTTGTTGTAGCTGTAACAGGTGCAAAAGGGGTGAGATAATTAAATATTATTTTGATATTATACAAGGATAACCCAATGATGCTTTATAAATACTTTAGACCCCCCCAAATAAACTCTTCCCGAATCATAAATATTTTTACGAAATCAGAAAATATTTTCCGAACCTTTAAACATGACCAAAAAACCCCAAAAGACCAAAACCCCAAAAAAAACCAAAGATTTTCGCGTGCGGCTAAAAGGTTTTGATTTCGGGTAAAAATTTATGATTCGGGAAAAGTTTTTTGTGGGGGGGGCAAACACTTTTTAATACAGTTTCTTGAAATAAAGAAAATAGCATCTTTGTAACAATAAATGTTGTTGGTAAAAACCTGGTGTTTGTTTTTGCTAGAAATTAATTATATTGATATTTAGACTTGAGTTAGTGAATTTAACATTTTTAAAAGATAGAAGTTTCATTATTAAAAGTTGATAAAATAATTTGCCTTGGATAATCTAAGCTAGAAATGACTAAATTTATTTGATTTAAATTTACAAAAATGAATTTAGTATTTAAACTTACTTATTTGAACAAAATTTATATTTTGATTAATTTAAAACCAATTTTACAGCTAAATTTAGTGGTATTAATTTAAATAATTATACATTTTAAAAATTAAATATTGAAAAATTAATTATTTAAATAAACTTCTTATTTTTATGAATTAAATAGTTTGCTGGTTTATGAGTTTAATTATGAAGTTAAAAATCTGAAAACAATAAGAAATTTTCATCAAGAAATTATTGAATGAGATTATATTACAACACCATTTTGATATATAGAAATTTTTGAAAAAAAGAACTGATCAGATAATAAACATGATTGCATATATATAAATGAATTTAAAACATTAAAGTAAAAAATTCTTTATTTTATTATTTTGGAGAATAAATAACAATTAATTAGTGAATTATTAATATTTGATACTCATATACTTACGTTATAATGAGTATTTTAATATAATAATAATTAATGTCAATTAAGTATTTTACTTTTAATATTAACTTATTTTTGTTTGATTATTTACACTCTTAATAATAAAAAGGAGGGATAAAAATAAATGTAATATGAATTATAGCCCTATAACTTAAATATAAGGTTTTTTTAAGATACAAAAATGGAAGTAAATAATGATAAAATAGATGGCAATAATAGCAATAATCAAGGCAATAAAGATATTGTTTATAAAATAATTTATTTTATCAGTTTTAAGTGATTTTTATATAGTTATGCATATTTTTTCAATTTTTTACATCATATATTATAGTAATTAAAAGTAAAATATATTCTTTGAAAAATATTAAAATTCTTTAAGCTTAAGACTCAAACTTTTAATTAACCTCTAAATAAAGTTGATTCTATACTAATCGTAACAATATTAAAAGACTGTTCTCAATCCAATAAATCTAAAATTTATAACTATTTTTTTAAATAGAAATTTGCTTAATATTTCTATTTATAAATTAAGCCAGTTTTAATGTTATCGCAAACTAAATTAAATTATGTATTTTATTAGAATAAAAATAACATATACTACGAAATTTTAATTAATCAAATAGCATTAATTATGTTTGATTTTGTAGAATTATGCAGCAATTATATAAGAATTGCTAAAATATATATATATATATAATTAGTTAATCACTAACAGTAATAGAATAATCAATTATATGAATCTACGGTTAATCTATCTCTTTAAAATAAAGGTACATAAATTAGAAGAAGTTTTCAATTAATATTAGTCATTTTTATGAAATATATTTATGTCGTATAAGTAAAAGTCTACACTTTAGGATGAATAAGAAATTAGATTTTCTGCTGTGCTGTAGTATTTCAAACGATATATTTAGTATTAAGCTATAATTTTAATTATTTATAATTAATCATATTAAATTATAAATGTTTTCATTGAGAGTGTTAATTACTTTTGATTGATAACTTTATTGAAATTTAGCTTGACTTTTTACAGCTTGTGTAAAGTCACTAGCTTCTAGGATATTACTCTACTAATTATTGCTTTTATCAATCAAATAATTTTGTCATAATTGTTTAATTTTTATTATTAAACACTTGACAATATAGTAGTTGTTTGTTGGTACCAGTTATAGGAGGCTTTATTTTAAAGAAATAATTCATACTTGTAATTTTACCTTATTTAAAGGGATTGCTAGTTGCAAATTATTTCATTATTTCTTGATTTTCTAGGGTAACTACAAATATAGCTAATTTATATATATAATCTAATAATTATCGTAAATTAAAAATAAAATATAATTAAATAAATAAAATACATCATGTAATTTCTAGATCATAATGAAAGGATTTAAGAGATGTTTCTGAAAATTCTTTTTTGCTGCTACTAAATGTTCTTAAATATTTATTAGCAAAATCTAATAGTGGTCTTAAATTATTAAATAATTACCAATGTAAGTTTCAAAAAATATTTAATAACCTAATAAATAGTAAATTTTCAAGAATATAATTATATTACTTTTCTATCTTATATAATTTTATTTATTCACACTTTTTTATCCAATATTTTTTATTTAATAAAGTATTAAATTTAATATTACACCCATATTTATAATTTCAATTGCTTATGTTAAGCGATCTTTGGTTAAATTGAATTCAATTAAATTCTGTTTATCAAGAAATATTTTAGGAATGATAGCCATTGAAGAGTTGTTAAGTTGAAGATTCTTAATAACAACTATTTTCTATGCTAAGAAATAGTAGTGGATAGTAATTTCATTAAATTCTTTTAAATACTGAAAATTAAAACTTATATCTTGACAATTCATATATGTTTGTCCTTATTAACAACCTTCTCTTAAATAATCTTCCATAATTTGATTATGAATGGATTTCACTAAAAACTCAGTTGTAATTACTATATTCTTTAAATATCTATGTATGGTTAACAAACTTCTTTTGAACTCCCATCCTATCAATATTTTAACTTAGTTTATGACGTTATGACTCTATTTATTATTAGTTAAGTTTCATATGCTAAACCTTTTGCTATAATAGATGATTAGGTATATTTCCAGACAATTATAAAATTAAAACAATAAGTTCTATGCATTTTAAATTAATTTTAATTTTATTAATTGCTTTAGTTAAGCAGTAGTAAAGAAATGATAACAACCGAAATTTAATGGTCTTAATTTAAAAAAAAGATTTTATCATTTGTTATGGCATATCTTTATTAATATTATTTTGATTAACAAATTATAAAAATTAAAATTGATTGTTATATCTTTATTATTTATTATTTTTAAATAGCTTGTATATCAATGTTATTTATTGAATATGGTATTACTTTGATAGAAAAAGAATCATAAATTTTCTCATTTCTTCATAAAATTAAAATTTTTAATTTGGAAATATCAATGATTAGGTTTTTTACCATAGATCCATTTTAATGCACTTATGACCCTAGGATGGATTGAGTGGATGTCCAATAATCAAAGCATAAAACTATATGATCTATCTATCTGGCTATCTTAAACCCCAGTATTAATTTCCTTACAGCATTAAATAATAATATTAATGCACTTATTCAAAAGTTTATGTAATTAATTGACAATTACTTCTAGAATATTTATTAATTGGTAATGAACGCCCTCAAATAAGTAGTAACTAAGAAAGAGGTCGCTAATATCGTATATGCAGCAGAGAAGCATATCTCAGTGACTGTAAACACCACTTTAATTAGCGAACGGATGTCAAAGATAATCAAAATAATATCGACTAAAGCTAGTTTGGAAAATAGTGCTAATATTTATAAAGAATTCAGATAAAATATAAAAAGAGAAAAAATGAATAATGCTGTATATTTCTCTATATTAAAGCACTTTAAGATTGAAAAAATTTTATTAATTTTTTCAGAGTAAATACAATATTTATGGAAATATTTTGATTATTTTTTGCCTAAAAAAATCTTATTATTCGGTTTAATAGTCTCACTTATTTAAATAGAAAATGAAATTAATAGTTTAAAACATCTCCTTATGGCAATTTCATCATTGTTTCCATAATTTGCTTATCATATAATAAATAATTATAAATAATTCTCCTTTTCTATTTAAAATAATTACATTTTTACTTTTTACTTTTCTCCATCTTAACTATTTACAGATGACTTGTCTATACTTTTTTATTCCTATATCCCTCTCTCTGATAATAAAATTAAAACTTTATTTTATTTAGACTTCTTTTATCATCATTCTTACTTGCAACTGATTTTATAACGCTTAAGATTATTTTTTTAAAATATAATTATAAATATAAGTCTTTAGTTTTTACTAATTATAATATGCAGGTTAATGTATTGAATAAATAAATTATATTATAAAATACCATAATAAATCTAAAAGCTTACTCTTACTGACACTTATTCCAAATTAAGTTGCATTTATCTTCTAATCCTTGGTTCAGACTGTTTTCTTTACTACTTTGGTTCCTGTATTATCGTGAATGCAAATGTTTTAATAGATAAAATGTTGACAGTTAATTGATTTTTTAAATTCTAGGCTTTAATGATAATTGAAGTGAGTTGCGGGATGGCTACACCCCAAACTTTACCTAAAATGTGCTTAATTCTTAGACCATTTAACTTTAAATCATTTCTTGGACTTTTTAACTAAATTTTATATATTATTAATAAAGTAAAATTTACAAATTTGAAATCTTTTAATTTATACTATTCAAGAGAAATATTTTTATAGAACATTCGGGGCAGGAAGTTTCCTGACAATTCTTATGATATAATAAGCTTTTTATTTTCTTTTTATTGTAATTTTTTCTTTAAAAACTACTAAATACTTATGAGTCTTTCACTACTTGGAATCCGAACAATGTAATAAGTTATATATTTATTTTTTTATGTATACTCCATCACAAATATTATTTTCTATTTACATCATCTTAAAATACATTAAAAATCAAATTTTTGTAAATGATTTTACATAAAATTGACTAAATTTATCCAATCATTTTTTATAAAAAAATATTTACATTCTATTATTTTGAAACTTTAATGATTGTTTTAATTGTCCTCTTAAAAATTGCATTTTAAAAAAAAGTATAATTTATAAAAATTATATAAAATAGTTTACTTGCCCGGAAACTTCCTCCCCTCGAACATTCTACATTATTCTTTAAAAGAAACTTTTGAATATTACAGAAACAAGAATATCTACTATTTTTGACGACATCAGTTATGATATTTAAATGTGACAAAACCATTCTCATTATTAATTAAATTGGCGAGCTATTTTCCAATTGATTTTATTTTATAAAATATTGCGCTTAAATGAGTATATAGTCATTTGGGTGTCGAAAAGGTTTTTTAAAATGTCATTATTATTGTATATTCTTTATTATATCACTATTAAGTAAGTATTAAAAATTAAAGTATTCGAGTTTTAAATTTAGAAATATTTGTAATCTCTTATTATTTATGGGAATACAAATTAATTTATTTTTAAGTTATAGAAATAATCATCTATAAATTTAACATTGTTTGTTTTTATTAAAAGAACAAATTGTTGACTATAGCAGTGTATTTTGGAATTTAATCTAGGAGATGATTGTTTATAATTTTTTCAATAAATTGAAGCATAATTATTTTTTTTTAAAAAAAAAGTAGTTATATTTTGAAAATAAATTATGAATGCTAACTCTTTATTATTATTGAATTCATTTCACATATCTATTAAGATCAATCGCAATTAGATAATATAAATTATTTTCTATCAACAAATTAAAAATTGAAGATTTTGATTGCCTAACTTTTTAGTTTTAAGGTTAAAATCTTTATTTTACCAACTCTATTCTATGTTTATATTCTTAATTTTCATTATAATTTTCAATTAATGGTTAACAAAATATATTGATGTTTGATTGTTTTTTGTAAGTTATAATAAAAAGATTTTTATATAAGAGATGAATTTGTTTAAATTTTTTCTGTATTGACATTTTAAAGATATCTTTCATTGTTTATAGTTTGAATTAAAAAATGTATATTATAAATTCATATTAATTTATAAATTGTTGTCAAGTTAAAATTAATAACCATTTTTATTCATAATTTAATCATGATAATAATAATATACATATATATGCATAATTAATAAAACTCAAATGAATGGAAATTATTTTAATTAAAAAGGAATTTTAATAATCATTATGAATCCATTTTGTTCCGTGATGAGGTAGCATCAAAGGACTATTAAAATAGAGTTATCAGATAAATTAAAATGTGGAGATGAAAAGTAGTTTATTAATGGATATTTGTGGAGTATAAGTTCTTTAAGAATTTGGCAATGAACCAATTTTTGTGTGTTACCATAAAATATTTGTTTGGAATTGACATAAAAAATTATGAATTCATTTTGTCAAGTGAAGAAATAATCTTGATGACCATGTTTAATTATCTTTAAGTTATCAATAAGTCAATAACTTAAGAACAAGAGTTGATTTTTTTTTTCATGTCTACAGTAGCAATTTCTCTTCCGATATCGATTTTAAGAAATTTTGAGTGTTTTAAATTGAAATTTATGTTTGTTAAAAACTGAATTGATTTAAAATAATTTTTATTAAATATTATCTAATAATAAAAAATGAAATTTATAGTTGCCTTTTATACATGTTTACAGAATGCGCATATTATGGTTCTTCAATTACATTCTCTTATATTATTAATTTTCATTTTTTCCAAAACAAATGTAATTTTGAGTAGAGCCCTAAAGTTGAGATAAATTTCAGTTTGAATAATTATAATTATAAAACTATATATATACCAGTGTTAAATTTGAAATTATTTATATCTTAGTTTGAAATAACCATAATTTTCTCTGTATTCCAAAACCTTATTAAATTTACATATATTATTATTTAATTATGTAAAAGATAATTATTTAAGTTCTCACACAGCAGAATTTTATTTAAAATTAATAGTTATTAGAATTTTAATTTAAACAATTTTTTATTTTGGATAATTCATGATTGATAGTATTAGTAGTGGTAAATAATTTAAGTAAATTGAAATTTAAAATATTAAACGATGATTCAAACTATACTTTATTAATCAGAAGAGTTACGCCTCATCTCGTGGTTTTCCGTAATTTATTCCTGATATTTTGATTCCGCATTATGAGCTAGCTGATTGATCTCTTTTACCTCTTCTTCTCCTAAATTATGTTTTTTTTTCTAAATTTTTTAACCAAGATTACTCATGACTGCTTCGATATCAACTTGGAGATGATGTGGGTTTCTTATTTTTGCTGTATTTCGATATATTATTGAATATACAGCTTACAGCTCTTACAGGTTGTTGCTGTCGCTTCCATTCAAAATTTTCTCATATCTCTTGTATTTTTGCATCACCACTGATTGCAACGGTTCAACTCGGCAAATTCTTCCCACCTGCCCTCATAGATTATAAGATAATTTACTTCTTCTACAATCTCCATCTCCTTTAGTTTTCATATAAAAGAGCTTCTTTCTAAGTTTGTTTCTTCCTATTTTTCCTTGATTTCTATGCCATATTTTAAGTTAAACATAGGCACTTTTCAAGCTAATCTATTTCTTTGCAAAAATATCTATAATATTGGATTACCTTCCCATTCTATCGCCAAGTTATTTGCTATAAGTATGGGTAAAAATCCACAATCTTCAGGGTCTGAAACCATATTTGTTT
>ARYC01020092.1:0-13599 GCA_000711775.1 Oxytricha trifallax
AAAATTGGGGGGGGGGAAGTTTCCTGCACCGGTTTATGATAAAAAAAAAATTTTAGGGAAGTTTCCTGCACTCTTTTTAATTTTTTTAATTTTAATTTTTTTAATTAAATTAATCTTTCTAAAAACTATCAACTAACTTCAGGACTAATTTCAACATTTAATTATACTTTAAATTTTTAATCAATAGTCAATATCTCTCTTCAGATTCCAACAACTCTGACATTTTTCATCTAATATTTATAGGTTCTGTTATAGAAATTCCAAATATTTTATCCGATTTTTATTGAAATTCTGATTGAATTTTTCTTTTTCTTACCATGGCTTTATAATGTTAGATATATTTTCTTGAACTACTTCAATGATGAGCAATATGCTCTTAATATTAAATGGGCAAAAAATAATTAAATTTGTTAATTTATGTCAAATTTATTAAATTTAACATAAATAAATTAAAGCGTGCAGGAAACTTCCCCCTAAAATTCTTCATCTCTATATTGAAAGCAATTCATAAAAATTACCATGAAAAATAATTTATCAGTAAAATGTATTTGTTGTAGCTGTAACAGGTGCAAAAGGGGTGAGATAATTAAATATTATTTTGATATTATACAAGGATAACCCAATGATGCTTTATAAATACTTTAGACCCCCCCAAATAAACTCTTCCCGAATCATAAATATTTTTACGAAATCAGAAAATATTTTCCGAACCTTTAAACATGACCAAAAAACCCCAAAAGACCAAAACCCCAAAAAAAACCAAAGATTTTCGCGTGCGGCTAAAAGGTTTTGATTTCGGGTAAAAATTTATGATTCGGGAAAAGTTTTTTGTGGGGGGGGCAAACATTTTAATACAGTTTCTTGAAATAAAGAAAATAGCATCTTTGTAACAATAAATGTTGTTGGTAAAAACCTGGTGTTTGTTTTTGCTAGAAATTAATTATATTGATATTTAGACTTGAGTTAGTGAATTTAACATTTTTAAAAGATAGAAGTTTCATTATTAAAAGTTGATAAAATAATTTGCCTTGGATAATCTAAGCTAGAAATGACTAAATTTATTTGATTTAAATTTACAAAAATGAATTTAGTATTTAAACTTACTTATTTGAACAAAATTTATATTTTGATTAATTTAAAACCAATTTTACAGCTAAATTTAGTGGTATTAATTTAAATAATTATACATTTTAAAAATTAAATATTGAAAAATTAATTATTTAAATAAACTTCTTATTTTTATGAATTAAATAGTTTGCTGGTTTATGAGTTTAATTATGAAGTTAAAAATCTGAAAACAATAAGAAATTTTCATCAAGAAATTATTGAATGAGATTATATTACAACACCATTTTGATATATAGAAATTTTTGAAAAAAAGAACTGATCAGATAATAAACATGATTGCATATATATAAATGAATTTAAAACATTAAAGTAAAAAATTCTTTATTTTATTATTTTGGAGAATAAATAACAATTAATTAGTGAATTATTAATATTTGATACTCATATACTTACGTTATAATGAGTATTTTAATATAATAATAATTAATGTCAATTAAGTATTTTACTTTTAATATTAACTTATTTTTGTTTGATTATTTACACTCTTAATAATAAAAAGGAGGGATAAAAATAAATGTAATATGAATTATAGCCCTATAACTTAAATATAAGGTTTTTTTAAGATACAAAAATGGAAGTAAATAATGATAAAATAGATGGCAATAATAGCAATAATCAAGGCAATAAAGATATTGTTTATAAAATAATTTATTTTATCAGTTTTAAGTGATTTTTATATAGTTATGCATATTTTTTCAATTTTTTACATCATATATTATAGTAATTAAAAGTAAAATATATTCTTTGAAAAATATTAAAATTCTTTAAGCTTAAGACTCAAACTTTTAATTAACCTCTAAATAAAGTTGATTCTATACTAATCGTAACAATATTAAAAGACTGTTCTCAATCCAATAAATCTAAAATTTATAACTATTTTTTTAAATAGAAATTTGCTTAATATTTCTATTTATAAATTAAGCCAGTTTTAATGTTATCGCAAACTAAATTAAATTATGTATTTTATTAGAATAAAAATAACATATACTACGAAATTTTAATTAATCAAATAGCATTAATTATGTTTGATTTTGTAGAATTATGCAGCAATTATATAAGAATTGCTAAAATATATATATATATATAATTAGTTAATCACTAACAGTAATAGAATAATCAATTATATGAATCTACGGTTAATCTATCTCTTTAAAATAAAGGTACATAAATTAGAAGAAGTTTTCAATTAATATTAGTCATTTTTATGAAATATATTTATGTCGTATAAGTAAAAGTCTACACTTTAGGATGAATAAGAAATTAGATTTTCTGCTGTGCTGTAGTATTTCAAACGATATATTTAGTATTAAGCTATAATTTTAATTATTTATAATTAATCATATTAAATTATAAATGTTTTCATTGAGAGTGTTAATTACTTTTGATTGATAACTTTATTGAAATTTAGCTTGACTTTTTACAGCTTGTGTAAAGTCACTAGCTTCTAGGATATTACTCTACTAATTATTGCTTTTATCAATCAAATAATTTTGTCATAATTGTTTAATTTTTATTATTAAACACTTGACAATATAGTAGTTGTTTGTTGGTACCAGTTATAGGAGGCTTTATTTTAAAGAAATAATTCATACTTGTAATTTTACCTTATTTAAAGGGATTGCTAGTTGCAAATTATTTCATTATTTCTTGATTTTCTAGGGTAACTACAAATATAGCTAATTTATATATATAATCTAATAATTATCGTAAATTAAAAATAAAATATAATTAAATAAATAAAATACATCATGTAATTTCTAGATCATAATGAAAGGATTTAAGAGATGTTTCTGAAAATTCTTTTTTGCTGCTACTAAATGTTCTTAAATATTTATTAGCAAAATCTAATAGTGGTCTTAAATTATTAAATAATTACCAATGTAAGTTTCAAAAAATATTTAATAACCTAATAAATAGTAAATTTTCAAGAATATAATTATATTACTTTTCTATCTTATATAATTTTATTTATTCACACTTTTTTATCCAATATTTTTTATTTAATAAAGTATTAAATTTAATATTACACCCATATTTATAATTTCAATTGCTTATGTTAAGCGATCTTTGGTTAAATTGAATTCAATTAAATTCTGTTTATCAAGAAATATTTTAGGAAT
Source organism: Oxytricha trifallax (assembly GCA_000711775.1). Lineage (NCBI taxonomy): Eukaryota > Ciliophora > Spirotrichea > Sporadotrichida > Oxytrichidae > Oxytricha > Oxytricha trifallax. Next base: position 3,249 of record ARYC01020092.1, read on the forward strand.
GATAGCCATTGAAGAGTTGTTAAGTTGAAGATTCTTAATAACAACTATTTTCTATGCTAAGAAATAGTAGTGGATAGTAATTTCATTAAATTCTTTTAAATACTGAAAATTAAAACTTATATCTTGACAATTCATATATGTTTGTCCTTATTAACAACCTTCTCTTAAATAATCTTCCATAATTTGATTATGAATGGATTTCACTAAAAACTCAGTTGTAATTACTATATTCTTTAAATATCTATGTATGGTTAACAAACTTCTTTTGAACTCCCATCCTATCAATATTTTAACTTAGTTTATGACGTTATGACTCTATTTATTATTAGTTAAGTTTCATATGCTAAACCTTTTGCTATAATAGATGATTAGGTATATTTCCAGACAATTATAAAATTAAAACAATAAGTTCTATGCATTTTAAATTAATTTTAATTTTATTAATTGCTTTAGTTAAGCAGTAGTAAAGAAATGATAACAACCGAAATTTAATGGTCTTAATTTAAAAAAAAGATTTTATCATTTGTTATGGCATATCTTTATTAATATTATTTTGATTAACAAATTATAAAAATTAAAATTGATTGTTATATCTTTATTATTTATTATTTTTAAATAGCTTGTATATCAATGTTATTTATTGAATATGGTATTACTTTGATAGAAAAAGAATCATAAATTTTCTCATTTCTTCATAAAATTAAAATTTTTAATTTGGAAATATCAATGATTAGGTTTTTTACCATAGATCCATTTTAATGCACTTATGACCCTAGGATGGATTGAGTGGATGTCCAATAATCAAAGCATAAAACTATATGATCTATCTATCTGGCTATCTTAAACCCCAGTATTAATTTCCTTACAGCATTAAATAATAATATTAATGCACTTATTCAAAAGTTTATGTAATTAATTGACAATTACTTCTAGAATATTTATTAATTGGTAATGAACGCCCTCAAATAAGTAGTAACTAAGAAAGAGGTCGCTAATATCGTATATGCAGCAGAGAAGCATATCTCAGTGACTGTAAACACCACTTTAATTAGCGAACGGATGTCAAAGATAATCAAAATAATATCGACTAAAGCTAGTTTGGAAAATAGTGCTAATATTTATAAAGAATTCAGATAAAATATAAAAAGAGAAAAAATGAATAATGCTGTATATTTCTCTATATTAAAGCACTTTAAGATTGAAAAAATTTTATTAATTTTTTCAGAGTAAATACAATATTTATGGAAATATTTTGATTATTTTTTGCCTAAAAAAATCTTATTATTCGGTTTAATAGTCTCACTTATTTAAATAGAAAATGAAATTAATAGTTTAAAACATCTCCTTATGGCAATTTCATCATTGTTTCCATAATTTGCTTATCATATAATAAATAATTATAAATAATTCTCCTTTTCTATTTAAAATAATTACATTTTTACTTTTTACTTTTCTCCATCTTAACTATTTACAGATGACTTGTCTATACTTTTTTATTCCTATATCCCTCTCTCTGATAATAAAATTAAAACTTTATTTTATTTAGACTTCTTTTATCATCATTCTTACTTGCAACTGATTTTATAACGCTTAAGATTATTTTTTTAAAATATAATTATAAATATAAGTCTTTAGTTTTTACTAATTATAATATGCAGGTTAATGTATTGAATAAATAAATTATATTATAAAATACCATAATAAATCTAAAAGCTTACTCTTACTGACACTTATTCCAAATTAAGTTGCATTTATCTTCTAATCCTTGGTTCAGACTGTTTTCTTTACTACTTTGGTTCCTGTATTATCGTGAATGCAAATGTTTTAATAGATAAAATGTTGACAGTTAATTGATTTTTTAAATTCTAGGCTTTAATGATAATTGAAGTGAGTTGCGGGATGGCTACACCCCAAACTTTACCTAAAATGTGCTTAATTCTTAGACCATTTAACTTTAAATCATTTCTTGGACTTTTTAACTAAATTTTATATATTATTAATAACATCAAATTTACAAATATATCATATTTGAAATCTTTTAATTTATACTATTCAAGAGAAATATTTTTATAGAACATTCGGGGCAGGAAGTTTCCTGACAATTCTTATGATATAATAAGCTTTTTATTTTCTTTTTATTGTAATTTTTTCTTTAAAAACTACTAAATACTTATGAGTCTTTCACTACTTGGAATCCGAACAATGTAATAAGTTATATATTTATTTTTTTATGTATACTCCATCACAAATATTATTTTCTATTTACATCATCTTAAAATACATTAAAAATCAAATTTTTGTAAATGATTTTACATAAAATTGACTAAATTTATCCAATCATTTTTTATAAAAAAATATTTACATTCTATTATTTTGAAACTTTAATGATTGTTTTAATTGTCCTCTTAAAAATTGCATTTTAAAAAAAAGTATAATTTATAAAAATTATATAAAATAGTTTACTTGCCCGGAAACTTCCTCCCCTCGAACATTCTACATTATTCTTTAAAAGAAACTTTTGAATATTACAGAAACAAGAATATCTACTATTTTTGACGACATCAGTTATGATATTTAAATGTGACAAAACCATTCTCATTATTAATTAAATTGGCGAGCTATTTTCCAATTGATTTTATTTTATAAAATATTGCGCTTAAATGAGTATATAGTCATTTGGGTGTCGAAAAGGTTTTTTAAAATGTCATTATTATTGTATATTCTTTATTATATCACTATTAAGTAAGTATTAAAAATTAAAGTATTCGAGTTTTAAATTTAGAAATATTTGTAATCTCTTATTATTTATGGGAATACAAATTAATTTATTTTTAAGTTATAGAAATAATCATCTATAAATTTAACATTGTTTGTTTTTATTAAAAGAACAAATTGTTGACTATAGCAGTGTATTTTGGAATTTAATCTAGGAGATGATTGTTTATAATTTTTTCAATAAATTGAAGCATAATTATTTTTTTTTAAAAAAAAAGTAGTTATATTTTGAAAATAAATTATGAATGCTAACTCTTTATTATTATTGAATTCATTTCACATATCTATTAAGATCAATCGCAATTAGATAATATAAATTATTTTCTATCAACAAATTAAAAATTGAAGATTTTGATTGCCTAACTTTTTAGTTTTAAGGTTAAAATCTTTATTTTACCAACTCTATTCTATGTTTATATTCTTAATTTTCATTATAATTTTCAATTAATGGTTAACAAAATATATTGATGTTTGATTGTTTTTTGTAAGTTATAATAAAAAGATTTTTATATAAGAGATGAATTTGTTTAAATTTTTTCTGTATTGACATTTTAAAGATATCTTTCATTGTTTATAGTTTGAATTAAAAAATGTATATTATAAATTCATATTAATTTATAAATTGTTGTCAAGTTAAAATTAATAACCATTTTTATTCATAATTTAATCATGATAATAATAATATACATATATATGCATAATTAATAAAACTCAAATGAATGGAAATTATTTTAATTAAAAAGGAATTTTAATAATCATTATGAATCCATTTTGTTCCGTGATGAGGTAGCATCAAAGGACTATTAAAATAGAGTTATCAGATAAATTAAAATGTGGAGATGAAAAGTAGTTTATTAATGGATATTTGTGGAGTATAAGTTCTTTAAGAATTTGGCAATGAACCAATTTTTGTGTGTTACCATAAAATATTTGTTTGGAATTGACATAAAAAATTATGAATTCATTTTGTCAAGTGAAGAAATAATCTTGATGACCATGTTTAATTATCTTTAAGTTATCAATAAGTCAATAACTTAAGAACAAGAGTTGATTTTTTTTTTCATGTCTACAGTAGCAATTTCTCTTCCGATATCGATTTTAAGAAATTTTGAGTGTTTTAAATTGAAATTTATGTTTGTTAAAAACTGAATTGATTTAAAATAATTTTTATTAAATATTATCTAATAATAAAAAATGAAATTTATAGTTGCCTTTTATACATGTTTACAGAATGCGCATATTATGGTTCTTCAATTACATTCTCTTATATTATTAATTTTCATTTTTTCCAAAACAAATGTAATTTTGAGTAGAGCCCTAAAGTTGAGATAAATTTCAGTTTGAATAATTATAATTATAAAACTATATATATACCAGTGTTAAATTTGAAATTATTTATATCTTAGTTTGAAATAACCATAATTTTCTCTGTATTCCAAAACCTTATTAAATTTACATATATTATTATTTAATTATGTAAAAGATAATTATTTAAGTTCTCACACAGCAGAATTTTATTTAAAATTAATAGTTATTAGAATTTTAATTTAAACAATTTTTTATTTTGGATAATTCATGATTGATAGTATTAGTAGTGGTAAATAATTTAAGTAAATTGAAATTTAAAATATTAAACGATGATTCAAACTATACTTTATTAATCAGAAGAGTTACGCCTCATCTCGTGGTTTTCCGTAATTTATTCCTGATATTTTGATTCCGCATTATGAGCTAGCTGATTGATCTCTTTTACCTCTTCTTCTCCTAAATTATGTTTTTTTTTCTAAATTTTTTAACCAAGATTACTCATGACTGCTTCGATATCAACTTGGAGATGATGTGGGTTTCTTATTTTTGCTGTATTTCGATATATTATTGAATATACAGCTTACAGCTCTTACAGGTTGTTGCTGTCGCTTCCATTCAAAATTTTCTCATATCTCTTGTATTTTTGCATCACCACTGATTGCAACGGTTCAACTCGGCAAATTCTTCCCACCTGCCCTCATAGATTATAAGATAATTTACTTCTTCTACAATCTCCATCTCCTTTAGTTTTCATATAAAAGAGCTTCTTTCTAAGTTTGTTTCTTCCTATTTTTCCTTGATTTCTATGCCATATTTTAAGTTAAACATAGGCACTTTTCAAGCTAATCTATTTCTTTGCAAAAATATCTATAATATTGGATTACCTTCCCATTCTATCGCCAAGTTATTTGCTATAAGTATGGGTAAAAATCCACAATCTTCAGGGTGTGAAACCATATTTGTTTAAATTTTTTATGCCCCAGCGCAACTTTGAATCTGATCTTACCTACCAACGCTGTAGTAATTTTGTTATAACAAACTCTTAAAATATCTACAAGTTTCCTATATTTAATCTCTTATCATATTCTTTCAGCTGCATAGAATTATTTTGAATTCTCATGACTATCCAGTTTTAGCTATTTTTATTAGTTCACTAAGAGCTTGCTGAAATGACAATACTTTCGATCTGTCCCGGTCTTTTCTAAACTTAGAGTTCTCAATCTTCCAGTTAGAGGAACCAATACATATTTATGCTAATCTCATCCCTATGTCATAATTGACACCAATGTTAAGATTAAACAATTTTATCTGCCATGGATTAATTCACTTTGTAAACTTTATTTATGCATAATATTCTTTTTCTTCCATTTTCTTTAGCCATTAGCTTTTCGTCTGTATTTTTGGTGAATTAGCATTCCACTTTCAAAAATACCTATAACAATTCTCAGATCTTAACTTTATTATATATTCAAAGGTATATTCTAGTATGAAAAGTCCAATTAATTGATTACATTAAGGTTGCTACTTAATTATCCTTGACATACTACACCGACCTAAGAACTTAATCAAATGATAATAGCTCTCGGGTGTATCAAGTGTATTAGCAAATATCAAAACACTTAAATATAGGAAAATAAAATTTATAAATTCACCATAACATCTCCTAAAATAAATAATATAAAATTATAGATTAATAAATTGATACTTATAACGTAAAAAATTTTAATATATTTAAGAATAAATTTCAAATGTTTGAATATAAAAGTTTGAACCGATATACAAAATAATTATATTGCACATTTCAATAATAAAAATAATTTTAGACAACAATACTTAAATATGAACGTCCAAGGTTTATGACAATAGTAGAAGTCATAATAAAAAAGAAATTGAGCCTAAAATAGTTGGAGTCTCATAGAGTATATTTTAATTCCTGCTTTAAAAATATTTGGCATTTGTACGAGATAGTTTGAACCCCATTTCCCACTAACTGTTCAGTGCTCTACAATACTACAATAAAGTTTATCAACCAATCCTTATATGTACAAAAGAGTAATGATAGTAAAAAAAGAACTATCATGTTGCTTAAACTATTTTTTATTAAATTTAGAATTATCTAATTTTTTAGATTACACTTCTTTATTTATGCCATAAAGCTTGAATTTTTATTTATGCCATAAAGCTTGAATTTGATATAATTCAAGATTAAGTCTTTGTTTTTCTGTTTTATTTTTATCTTAAATATAATTAACTAATATTTTTTCTTTCAATTTAAGAGTAATTTTAATATTTAATGCATTTTTAGTCATGCGAACTCAGATTATACAGCAATTTAAATTCGTATGCTTTTTTAAGCTTACTTCTTAAACTTCAAACGAGGAACATGTAAGCTTTACCTATTTTAAATTAGATAAATTTCTCTTGACTTCTATTATGTGTAATTTGATGCCTTTTAAATTTTAAAGCAGTATTATATTGTACAGCTAAAAAGCATAAAGTGTTTAAAAGCTTTTTGGTATATTGAAAGCAATTCAAGTCTTAAAAGCATCAACTTAATAATAACTTTTCTTTTTTTCTATACACTTATGTTTTATGAAAAATAATTGTTTTTCTTATTTTAAATTTTCGAAATTCTACTAAGATTTTAAATTTCATTACGAGCTTCGTCAATAGAGTCGGAACCTTAAGATTATGTTGAGATTTTTTTAACTTATTAATTATTAATATATACTTAAATAAATGAAGATTTCAAAAATGAAACGTTCTTTAAAGTTAACCAATTTCTTTTGAACAACCACTTGATAATGATTCTTACATTTAAGCATAGCTATTTCCACTATTTGTGGATAAAAATTGTATTATTATACCTGATCAACAGGAATTTCTAGAGTCTATTTTTACTTAAACATAATTCTAATATAGAATTATCACTAGCTCAATAATGAGTATTAATATACCTGAATTTATCAACAAGAAGGAAGTTGTTTTGATTTTATATTAAAATGCATATTTTATTGCCTTAATTAATAAGCTTATTTAAACTTTTTAAATAATATATATAACCATTTTTAATATAAGTATTATATTATATTATGGAAACGCCATAAGGTCATCCTAATAGCTGCATTGACAATTATTTTCAAACTTTTTAATACATACAGAAATAATTAGGTTTTAAAAATTAATTCTTAGTCAACATTAATAAAACCTAATAACTTAATATTTTGTAATAGCTTTTATAATCGATTAATAGCAAAAATTATATTTATGTCGATATTAAACTTTTTTAGATATGTTATATGGCTCCAAAGAAATCTTCAAAATACACTTTGAAATAATAAAGTTAGTTATTTTTGTTATTTTACAACAATTTTGGGTTTAACTTTTATTCCATAATAAATCAGTTAAATTTAGTATAAGATTCAATCATAAGATCATTAAAATTTAAGCTCAAAATTAATAATATTTAATTATTTATAAAATACAAATTTAATTGATATTAAATCATTAAAATGTTTTAGTACATTACTAAGCCAATACAATTTAAATTATAAATTATATAAAAAGAATAAACAAGAATAAACACAAAATGTAATTGGAAATATGATGAAAATAAATAGTGGATTTCTAGATGGGTGTCTGAATAACAAATCTGAATGATATAATCACCTAAAATATTCACGATATAATAATGTTTTAAAACTTTTAGTTGGTTACCACTTGCCTAACTACAAGTAAACAAGCTTGAGATTCATCAGACGTGTTGCCTTCAAGATAAGAGCACCTAAAATCAACAGCTGTCATTTATGTTAATATGCTAAATTATCCAGAACTGAACATATATAAATATGTCTATAGGTTTTTCAAGTATACGATGTTCCAAAAGACTTCCATGATTAGTACATTTTTATGCAATCTTATAAAGTCTTATAAATGAATGGATGACATAAATATATGTGTCACAGCAAAGCCTAAAGAAATCACCAACTGAAGATTAACAAATAGGGGGTGCTATTGAGATAAGTTAATAAATACTTAAAGAGAGTTAGTATACAATACATTTTTCTAGTAATCATGCATAAATATTTATGATTTTTATAGAACTTAAAGGAAAGGCACTTTTATTGATAAAACATAAATTACAATAATTAAACTACCTAAAAAGAGAAATGATACATATTTTTTTATTATGAAGAGGAATAAAACAAGGCAACCAATATACATAATTAAATATGCTATTCTGAGATGAAAAGACAGTAATGAAAGCCCACCAGTAAAAAGGCTTAACTATTATTGATTGACTTAAGACTTGGGTCACGATCTACTAGAAAGTTGGGAGTTATATCCCGAAGGAGTTGGAAACCGTGATGGCACTCGGCTTTTACGAGATACGTCTCAGATCTGAGAACCTCCTCAAAATACGTCAGGCAAGGTATAGGGAGACCACGCCAACAAAAACGTCGACCGTTAATCATTAAAAGTCGTGTTAAAACTGAATGATAACACTAATAATTGCAACGTGAGGTTAAACCGCTCGGTTCTCAGATTGGACTCTATTTGCTTGGGAAATGCGGGAAAATTCCTGCAAAAGACAATCTCAGCAGAGTAACACTCCGGGTTTTCCTCCTCAGCAAGCCAAACATTAAGTCTTTGCTGGGAAGGGGTTTCTCTCTGAACTTAAAAGTACTCGAATAAAAAGCAAATGGAGAAAGTTACCAGGTAAAAGTATGAAGTAGCGAAATACCGCATAATTCCTCACAAGTAGGCAAGTGGTGAACGTGCATGGTGTGAAACTAATCGAGTACATATAGGGATAACTCCCCTCGGAAAGTTGAAACTGGATCTTTAAAAGTCAAAGTATGAATATCTGATTATATATCTGGCTGGCTTATGCCCCAGCATTAATTCCGAAAAGCTTTAAATAATAATAATATTACTTTAGACTTAATTAAATTAAATTTTATCTTTAATTATAGTAAAAAAGTAATATTAAAGTCTTGGATTAATAAAATTCTACATAATTGTTGGCTATTAACACTATCTTTTATATTGAGTCTTTCACTATTTTAAAAAGGTTTTGAGTGTGACAGTTTAACGCAGTTTAATTAAGTCTTTATAATAATGTTTTTATACCCATAGAACATAATTTTTCGATGCAATTGTGTTTAGAAGAATATGCAGCATTGAGTATCCATTTTCTCTCTTCAAACTATCCAATTAAATTATTTTGCCTGGCTCTGAAACTGTAAAGAAAAATGGTTAACATTTTACACTTATTTCTTATTGTTATATATTGAATGTTTTAAAGCAAATTTTCTGTTTTATTTAACTTTGCTTTTATTCTAGGACATTACAAACCAAGGTTAGGACACATAAATGTAACTGCTACAAGAGTATTTGGGTTACATAGTAGCTGCATTTATTAACATATTATCTATAAGTTATTCAATGAGGCTTGAAATTGTCTCATCTAAATAGAAAATATCAGATTTAATTTGTTTTATTTAGATTAATTTTGAAAATTCTCTTTATAGTTTCTATTTATTAAATTATTGTTTATGTTCAGTTATGTTGCAACCTGTCATTTAAGCCTTATTTTATATTAAATTTCATTTTATGAAAAGTGGATAAGAGCTTGAAGATGAAATTTAGCCTCAGGAAGCATTCAAATGAAAAACTTATCCTTGATAGCATCATGATCTTTTAGCGTTTCTTATGAGATTAAATAATTAAGTGAGTTCTTATTAAATTTTGTTTCATGATTTTATGCATCTTTGTTTTTGGTCTTCAATTGTATCAGTAACTTAATGATGAACTTCTCTGAAAGGTTTAAGTAATTTTGATATTTCTTTTATAGGTAAAAAATCTACTTTATTTATTAAACTGCTTTTGACTAATTAATAATAAACAAATAAGTTTATAATCACTAGGATTAAAGTTACAGTCATGTTCGAGCAGAACAAAGTTATGTTTCAATTTTTTATATATATTAATTTATTTTCAATTTGAATACATTATAATTATGCTTTAATTCATCTATCTCTTTAAAAAGTTACAGGAAAATCCTTGATAATTATTGTTTGCTGTACAATCATTTCTAAAAATTGTATAGCTACTTAAATATCACTTGTATATAAAACAGAGTTCTAAGTGTCTCTACTAATAGAAAGGGTTCATTAAAATCATTCAATAAATTCAAACAGGTTCCCTATATGTTCCAAAGGGAATAAAGCAAGATCATTTGGAGAATAAAATATAAAGAAAGATT
>ARYC01020093.1:0-38735 GCA_000711775.1 Oxytricha trifallax
TACATTCTATTATTTTGAAACTTTTATGATTGTTCTAATTGTCCTCTTAAAAATTGCATGTTAATAAAAATGTATAATTTATAAAAATTATATATATAATAGTTTACTTGCCCGGAAACTCTCTCCCCTCGAACATTCTATATTATTCTTTAAAAGAAACTTTTGAATATTACAGAAACAAGAATATCTACTTTTTGTCGACATCAGTTATGATATTTAAATGTGACAAAACCATTCTCATTATTAATTAAATTGGCGAGCTATTTTCCAATTGATTTTATTTTATAAGATATTGCGCTTAAATGAGTATATAGTCATTTGGGTGTCGAAAAGGTTTTTTAAAATATCATAATTATTGTTTTATTCTTTATTATATCACTATTAAGTAAGTATTAAAAATTAAAGTATTCGAGTTTTAAATTTAGAAATATTTGTAATCACTTATTATTTATGGGAATACAAATTAATTTATTTTTAAGTTATAGAAATAATCATCTATAAATTTAACATTGTTTGTTTTTATTAAAAGAACAAATTGTTGACTATAGCAGTGTATTTTGGAATTTAATCTAGGAGATGATTGTTTATAATTTTTTCAATAAATTGAAGCATAATTATTTTTTTTTAAAAAAAAAGTAGTTATATTTTGAAAATAAATTATGAATGCTAACTCTTTATTATTATTGAATTCATTTCACATATCTATTAAGATCAATCGCAATTAGATAATATAAATTATTTTCTATCAACAAATTAAAAATTGAAGATTTTGATTGCCTAACTTTTTAGTTTTAAGGTTAAAATCTTTATTTTACCAACTCTATTCTATGTTTATATTCTTAATTTTCATTATAATTTTCAATTAATGGTTAACAAAATATATTGATGTTTGATTGTTTTTTGTAAGTTATAATAAAAAGATTTTTATATAAGAGATGAATTTGTTTAAATTTTTTCTGTATTGACATTTTAAAGATATCTTTCATTGTTTATAGTTTGAATTAAAAAATGTATATTATAAATTCATATTAATTTATAAATTGTTGTCAAGTTAAAATTAATAACCATTTTTATTCATAATTTAATCATGATAATAATAATATACATATATATGCATAATTAATAAAACTCAAATGAATGGAAATTATTTTAATTAAAAAGGAATTTTAATAATCATTATGAATCCATTTTGTTACGAGATGAGGTATCATCAATGACCATTAAATAGAGTTATCAGATAAATTAAAATGTGGAGATGAAAAGTAGTTTATTAATGGATATTTGTGGAGTATAAGTTCTTTAAGAATTTGGCAATGAACCAATTTTTGTGTGTTACCATAAAATATTTGTTTGGAATTGACATAAAAAATTATGAATTCATTTTGTCAAGTGAAGAAATAATCTTGATGACCATGTTTAATTATCTTTAAGTTATCAATAAGTCAATAACTTAAGAACAAGAGTTGATTTTTTTTTTCATGTCTACAGTAGCAATTTCTCTTCCGATATCGATTTTAAGAAATTTTGAGTGTTTTAAATTGAAATTTATGTTTGTTAAAAACTGAATTGATTTAAAATAATTTTTATTAAATATTATCTAATAATAAAAAATGAAATTTATAGTTGCCTTTTATACATGTTTACAGAATGCGCATATTATGGTTCTTCAATTACATTCTCTTATATTATTAATTTTCATTTTTTCCAAAACAAATGTAATTTTGAGTAGAGCCCTAAAGTTGAGATAAATTTCAGTTTGAATAATTATAATTATAAAACTATATATATACCAGTGTTAAATTTGAAATTATTTATATCTTAGTTTGAAATAACCATAATTTTCTCTGTATTCCAAAACCTTATTAAATTTACATATATTATTATTTAATTATGTAAAAGATAATTATTTAAGTTCTCACACAGCAGAATTTTATTTAAAATTAATAGTTATTAGAATTTTAATTTAAACAATTTTTTATTTTGGATAATTCATGATTGATAGTATTAGTAGTGGTAAATAATTTAAGTAAATTGAAATTTAAAATATTAAACGATGATTCAAACTATACTTTATTAATCAGAAGAGTTACGCCTCATCTCGTGGTTTTCCGTAATTTATTCCTGATATTTTGATTCCGCATTATGAGCTAGCTGATTGATCTCTTTTACCTCTTCTTCTCCTAAATTATGTTTTTTTTTCTAAATTTTTTAACCAAGATTACTCATGACTGCTTCGATATCAACTTGGAGATGATGTGGGTTTCTTATTTTTGCTGTATTTCGATATATTATTGAATATACAGCTTACAGCTCTTACAGGTTGTTGCTGTCGCTTCCATTCAAAATTTTCTCATATCTCTTGTATTTTTGCATCACCACTGATTGCAACGGTTCAACTCGGCAAATTCTTCCCACCTGCCCTCATAGATTATAAGATAATTTACTTCTTCTACAATCTCCATCTCCTTTAGTTTTCATATAAAAGAGCTTCTTTCTAAGTTTGTTTCTTCCTATTTTTCCTTGATTTCTATGCCATATTTTAAGTTAAACATAGGCACTTTTCAAGCTAATCTATTTCTTTGCAAAAATATCTATAATATTGGATTACCTTCCCATTCTATCGCCAAGTTATTTGCTATAAGTATGGGTAAAAATCCACAATCTTCAGGGTGTGAAACCATATTTGTTTAAATTTTTTATGCCCCAGCGCAACTTTGAATCTGATCTTACCTACCAACGCTGTAGTAATTTTGTTATAACAAACTCTTAAAATATCTACAAGTTTCCTATATTTAATCTCTTATCATATTCTTTCAGCTGCATAGAATTATTTTGAATTCTCATGACTATCCAGTTTTAGCTATTTTTATTAGTTCACTAAGAGCTTGCTGAAATGACAATACTTTCGATCTGTCCCGGTCTTTTCTAAACTTAGAGTTCTCAATCTTCCAGTTAGAGGAACCAATACATATTTATGCTAATCTCATCCCTATGTCATAATTGACACCAATGTTAAGATTAAACAATTTTATCTGCCATGGATTAATTCACTTTGTAAACTTTATTTATGCATAATATTCTTTTTCTTCCATTTTCTTTAGCCATTAGCTTTTCGTCTGTATTTTTGGTGAATTAGCATTCCACTTTCAAAAATACCTATAACAATTCTCAGATCTTAACTTTATTATATATTCAAAGGTATATTCTAGTATGAAAAGTCCAATTAATTGATTACATTAAGGTTGCTACTTAATTATCCTTGACATACTACACCGACCTAAGAACTTAATCAAATGATAATAGCTCTCGGGTGTATCAAGTGTATTAGCAAATATCAAAACACTTAAATATAGGAAAATAAAATTTATAAATTCACCATAACATCTCCTAAAATAAATAATATAAAATTATAGATTAATAAATTGATACTTATAACGTAAAAAATTTTAATATATTTAAGAATAAATTTCAAATGTTTGAATATAAAAGTTTGAACCGATATACAAAATAATTATATTGCACATTTCAATAATAAAAATAATTTTAGACAACAATACTTAAATATGAACGTCCAAGGTTTATGACAATAGTAGAAGTCATAATAAAAAAGAAATTGAGCCTAAAATAGTTGGAGTCTCATAGAGTATATTTTAATTCCTGCTTTAAAAATATTTGGCATTTGTACGAGATAGTTTGAACCCCATTTCCCACTAACTGTTCAGTGCTCTACAATACTACAATAAAGTTTATCAACCAATCCTTATATGTACAAAAGAGTAATGATAGTAAAAAAAGAACTATCATGTTGCTTAAACTATTTTTTATTAAATTTAGAATTATCTAATTTTTTAGATTACACTTCTTTATTTATGCCATAAAGCTTGAATTTTTATTTATGCCATAAAGCTTGAATTTGATATAATTCAAGATTAAGTCTTTGTTTTTCTGTTTTATTTTTATCTTAAATATAATTAACTAATATTTTTTCTTTCAATTTAAGAGTAATTTTAATATTTAATGCATTTTTAGTCATGCGAACTCAGATTATACAGCAATTTAAATTCGTATGCTTTTTTTAGCTTACTTCTTAAACTTCAAACGAGGAACATGTAAGCTTTACCTATTTTAAATTAGATAAATTTCTCTTGACTTCTATTATGTGTAATTTGATGCCTTTTAAATTTTAAAGCAGTATTATATTGTACAGCTAACAAGCATAAAGTGTTTAAAAGCTTTTTGGTTTATTGAAGGCTATTCAAGTCTTAAAAGTATCTACTTAATAATAACTTTTCTTTTTTTCTATACACTTATGTTTTATGAAAAATAATTGTTTTTCTTATTTTAAATTTTCGAAATTCTACTAAGATTTTAAATTTCATTACGAGCTTCGTCAATAGAGTCGGAACCTTAAGATTATGTTGAGATTTTTTTAACTTATTAATTATTAATATATACTTAAATAAATGAAGATTTCAAAAATGAAACGTTCTTTAAAGTTAACCAATTTCTTTTGAACAACCACTTGATAATGATTCTTACATTTAAGCATAGCTATTTCCACTATTTGTGGATAAAAATTGTATTATTATACCTGATCAACAGGAATTTCTAGAGTCTATTTTTACTTAAACATAATTCTAATATAGAATTATCACTAGCTCAATAATGAGTATTAATATACCTGAATTTATCAACAAGAAGGAAGTTGTTTTGATTTTATATTAAAATGCATATTTTATTGCCTTAATTAATAAGCTTATTTAAACTTTTTAAATAATATATATAACCATTTTTAATATAAGTATTATATTATATTATGGAAACGCCATAAGGTCATCCTAATAGCTGCATTGACAATTATTTTCAAACTTTTTAATACATACAGAAATAATTAGGTTTTAAAAATTAATTCTTAGTCAACATTAATAAAACCTAATAACTTAATATTTTGTAATAGCTTTTATAATCGATTAATAGCAAAAATTATATTTATGTCGATATTAAACTTTTTTAGATATGTTATATGGCTCCAAAGAAATCTTCAAAATACACTTTGAAATAATAAAGTTAGTTATTTTTGTTATTTTACAACAATTTTGGGTTTAACTTTTATTCCATAATAAATCAGTTAAATTTAGTATAAGATTCAATCATAAGATCATTAAAATTTAAGCTCAAAATTAATAATATTTAATTATTTATAAAATACAAATTTAATTGATATTAAATCATTAAAATGTTTTAGTACATTACTAAGCCAATACAATTTAAATTATAAATTATATAAAAAGAATAAACAAGAATAAACACAAAATGTAATTGGAAATATGATGAAAATAAATAGTGGATTTCTAGATGGGTGTCTGAATAACAAATCTGAATGATATAATCACCTAAAATATTCACGATATAATAATGTTTTAAAACTTTTAGTTGGTTACCACTTGCCTAACTACAAGTAAACAAGCTTGAGATTCATCAGACGTGTTGCCT
Organism: Oxytricha trifallax; assembly: GCA_000711775.1. Taxonomy (NCBI): domain Eukaryota; phylum Ciliophora; class Spirotrichea; order Sporadotrichida; family Oxytrichidae; genus Oxytricha; species Oxytricha trifallax. Next base: position 5,494 of record ARYC01020093.1, read on the forward strand.
TCAAGATAAGAGCACCTAAAATCAACAGCTGTCATTTATGTTAATATGCTAAATTATCCAGAACTGAACATATATAAATATGTCTATAGGTTTTTCAAGTATACGATGTTCCAAAAGACTTCCATGATTAGTACATTTTTATGCAATCTTATAAAGTCTTATAAATGAATGGATGACATAAATATATGTGTCACAGCAAAGCCTAAAGAAATCACCAACTGAAGATTAACAAATAGGGGGTGCTATTGAGATAAGTTAATAAATACTTAAAGAGAGTTAGTATACAATACATTTTTCTAGTAATCATGCATAAATATTTATGATTTTTATAGAACTTAAAGGAAAGGCACTTTTATTGATAAAACATAAATTACAATAATTAAACTACCTAAAAAGAGAAATGATACATATTTTTTTATTATGAAGAGGAATAAAACAAGGCAACCAATATACATAATTAAATATGCTATTCTGAGATGAAAAGACAGTAATGAAAGCCCACCAGTAAAAAGGCTTAACTATTATTGATTGACTTAAGACTTGGGTCACGATCTACTAGAAAGTTGGGAGTTATATCCCGAAGGAGTTGGAAACCGTGATGGCACTCGGCTTTTACGAGATACGTCTCAGATCTGAGAACCTCCTCAAAATACGTCAGGCAAGGTATAGGGAGACCACGCCAACAAAAACGTCGACCGTTAATCATTAAAAGTCGTGTTAAAACTGAATGATACACTAATAATTGCAACGTGAGGTTAAACCGCTCGGTTCTCAGATTGGACTCTATTTGCTTGGGAAATGCGGGAAAATTCCTGCAAAAGACAATCTCAGCAGAGTAACACTCCGGGTTTTCCTCCTCAGCAAGCCAAACATTAAGTCTTTGCTGGGAAGGGGTTTCTCTCTGAACTTAAAAGTACTCGAATAAAAAGCAAATGGAGAAAGTTACCAGGTAAAAGTATGAAGTAGCGAAATACCGCATAATTCCTCACAAGTAGGCAAGTGGTGAACGTGCATGGTGTGAAACTAATCGAGTACATATAGGGATAACTCCCCTCGGAAAGTTGAAACTGGATCTTTAAAAGTCAAAGTATGAATATCTGATTATATATCTGGCTGGCTTATGCCCCAGCATTAATTCCGAAAAGCTTTAAATAATAATAATATTACTTTAGACTTAATTAAATTAAATTTTATCTTTAATTATAGTAAAAAAGTAATATTAAAGTCTTGGATTAATAAAATTCTACATAATTGTTGGCTATTAACACTATCTTTTATATTGAGTCTTTCACTATTTTAAAAAGGTTTTGAGTGTGACAGTTTAACGCAGTTTAATTAAGTCTTTATAATAATGTTTTTATACCCATAGAACATAATTTTTCGATGCAATTGTGTTTAGAAGAATATGCAGCATTGAGTATCCATTTTCTCTCTTCAAACTATCCAATTAAATTATTTTGCCTGGCTCTGAAACTGTAAAGAAAAATGGTTAACATTTTACACTTATTTCTTATTGTTATATATTGAATGTTTTAAAGCAAATTTTCTGTTTTATTTAACTTTGCTTTTATTCTAGGACATTACAAACCAAGGTTAGGACACATAAATGTAACTGCTACAAGAGTATTTGGGTTACATAGTAGCTGCATTTATTAACATATTATCTATAAGTTATTCAATGAGGCTTGAAATTGTCTCATCTAAATAGAAAATATCAGATTTAATTTGTTTTATTTAGATTAATTTTGAAAATTCTCTTTATAGTTTCTATTTATTAAATTATTGTTTATGTTCAGTTATGTTGCAACCTGTCATTTAAGCCTTATTTTATATTAAATTTCATTTTATGAAAAGTGGATAAGAGCTTGAAGATGAAATTTAGCCTCAGGAAGCATTCAAATGAAAAACTTATCCTTGATAGCATCATGATCTTTTAGCGTTTCTTATGAGATTAAATAATTAAGTGAGTTCTTATTAAATTTTGTTTCATGATTTTATGCATCTTTGTTTTTGGTCTTCAATTGTATCAGTAACTTAATGATGAACTTCTCTGAAAGGTTTAAGTAATTTTGATATTTCTTTTATAGGTAAAAAATCTACTTTATTTATTAAACTGCTTTTGACTAATTAATAATAAACAAATAAGTTTATAATCACTAGGATTAAAGTTACAGTCATGTTCGAGCAGAACAAAGTTATGTTTCAATTTTTTATATATATTAATTTATTTTCAATTTGAATACATTATAATTATGCTTTAATTCATCTATCTCTTTAAAAAGTTACAGGAAAATCCTTGATAATTATTGTTTGCTGTACAATCATTTCTAAAAATTGTATAGCTACTTAAATATCACTTGTATATAAAACAGAGTTCTAAGTGTCTCTACTAATAGAAAGGGTTCATTAAAATCATTCAATAAATTCAAACAGGTTCCCTATATGTTCCAAAGGGAATAAAGCAAGATCATTTGGAGAATAAAATATAAAGAAAGATGAAAGTTAAATATCAAATAGTAAGGAAAATAATTAAAAACTAAAATATTATAAATTTCAAAAATATTAAGGAAAAATTGAATGATATACATCTGAATATGTTTAACTATTAATAGTGATATATTTATTTAGTTTTCTTTAATTATTTCACTTTTGAATGACTTAATTACTATATTAAATCTGAGATTTTACTTAAATATATATAATCGTTTGACTTTAATTAACTCAATCTTTAAATAAATCTTTGCAAACATTTCTTATTTATTTCTCATTTCATATAGCTTTTTAAAGTTATTTAATTTATCTATTTACAAATTTTACTTTAATTTCTTTAAATAAAACATCCACAAAGAGAAGAATATAAAATATTAATTTATTCACCTAATTGTTCTTAAAACAGAAAAATCTACATTTTATATAGTTGACAACTAAAAGTACAATTTGTACAACTCTGAGAATTAATTATGAAATTTATAAATTTAATATTAAATATAATATGAAAAATGCTTTATTCTATATAACTTAAAAAATTTGTAAGTTATATTAAACATTTCTAAGTTTATTTTTATTTGCGACTGCATTTGTCAAGAGTGATACTGATTTATATATTCTTATCAAATGGACTCAGCAGAAACTGCAAATATTATTGGAATAATTGTTGAACCAAACAAGGATAATCGATAAATTGAATCGTTGTATAAATTTTTCTTTTCCATTTTTTAAAAAAATATTAATATATAATTTTATAATTGTTAGGATTATAAAGTTATAAAGTTAATTGCTGGTTGAGATACTAATATTACTTGAGACTTTCTAATAGAGTTTCTATGCTACATTAAGGCTTGCTGAGATTAAGCAGGTGATTCCTGGGTTAATTGCATTAGGTGCAAGTCAGCTGTTTTTAATATGTCAACTTTTCACTATTCGACAGGGCTTTAATATAAGGATTTACCTTCATTAGACTAGCTATCTGGCGTGAGTTCAATTTCTTAAGTTATAAGGAGCAGGATGAAGGTGATGCTCAGCATCTAAAAGTGAGTAGATAAAAACATAGAAACCGAAGAGAAGGATTTTCCTCTCTAACCAGGTAGATTAACAAAGTTACCAAAGCTAAAGGACAGAGACAATTATATAGGAAGCGATAGAACCTGTTAAGTGTTTTCCCTAACTCCCTTGATCTCTCCAAGCTCTGCGGGAAATACTCCTCGTTATTTAAGCTATTATTTCGTATGCATATCTTAAACAGAGTGATGTGGAATAAGGTGCAATATGGTTTTTTCGCAAGCTTTTACTTTAAGTCTGTCACACAGATTTCCAAGCAACTCATTCAAATACTTCTACATCACTACTAATATTGATGTTTTGATTTTAGTATTGATCAGTAAGTATTTTGAATTTAAATTTGAGATTACTCATTTACTCAATATTAATTAAATTTATAAAACTCTATGATTATATTAAAACTGGAAATAAGGCGTTAGTAATAATTTAGAAATAATTAAAATATTATAAAGATTAATTATTATTAACTGATCAGATATTAAATTGATTCCAGAAATATAAAAAACATTATTAGTATCATTAAACTGTAAAAAGAAGACCATGTCTACAAATTAAAATTAATTTTTGGCCAACAAGATCACAATGTTTATGATAAATAAAAAGAAAAATAGAAGATTAGATCAATTTGACTTATATAACTTAGAATAATTTGTAAACAAAATGTAAAAAGGATTATGTAATTGCTTTATCATCTCTTCATTCACCACTTCAAATATGTCTTGTCAGAACCATTTTTACTTCGTCCTTGAGCTCCTCTTATGAAGTATCAGTCTACGAATACCACTACTCTTACCAGACTGAACCTTTAAATAATAAATTTATGGATAAATATTTTGCAACTTACATTGTATTATTGTAAATGCTCCTCCATCGTCGCCATTAAAAGTATTCTAAGGAACACTAACTAAACCGTCCTTAATCTTCTAATTTTTTTTTATTTATCATAATTCCATCAATCAACAACTAGTAAGCATTTTCTTCATTTTATTCTATTTTCTCCTTTATATCTATTCTAATAGAATTAGGCGTTTTATAATAATCTTTTTTCTAAATTTTTATATTGTACCTGTTAATTTGTGTTGTCCACTTTGATACTTAATAAAATTTATAATTTGATTTTATTAATTTATAAGCTAACCATTTTAAAGAGTAATAATCACGGAGGTTAAGAAGATAAAGTACAATTTTTGCATAAAGACTTTTATAGATGTGTTTTATTTAATAAGTTTAATATTATATTAATTTAAAGTAAATCAAAAATATTATTTGAAAAGATAAAACTATAAATTTGCACTTCTCTAAATTACAGTTAAATTTGAAATTTCATTTAATGAATTTAAAAGATTATTTATAGCTAACTTGTTTAAAATATTTTAGCCTGTAATATGTAAAGTATTGCAACTATTTCTCAATTAAACATTATGGTTATGCTAATTAAGTGATACCAATTATTATAGTTTTTAGAAACCACGAAATGAGAATATAAGTGATTGTTAGCTACTCAATTATAAGGAATCATATTAGAGCTCCAATTTTATGCTGATGCTAAAAAATATAAGTGTATTTAATTTTTGTAATTATGAATAAATTTATAAAATTATAATGTATGGTATTATAAAGTAAAATAATCTTTTAAAAATGAATATAGCAAGTTAATAAGGTATTTTCTTTGACAATATTGTAAATTGCGATATTAGGTTATTTTGCAAAGTCTAATCACTTACTAAACCAATAATATTTCACAAATAAAAAACAGGCAAAGGTATAAATAGCATCTCAATTATTTTATGGAATTATGGCTCAATCAATTATTAGTGTCATTTGTGGTTAATTAATTTCACACTAAAATTATATTTAAGTGAACTTTTATAATTTCTTTGAGACTCCAACTATTTCATTCACATTCTTAGAAAAAAAATTTATGATTAGTTTTACAAATCACAACTCTTTGGATATTTATGATTGATTGATAAATATTATTGTAGTATTATGAAGCGGCGGGGAATTTGTAGGAATAAGGATTCAAACGTTCTCGTACATTTCCCAAATATTTTTTAAGCAGGAATTAAAATTTCGACTCATTTAAATTTGAGTTAAAAATCTAAGTTTTTTTTATGGACGAGCTTATGTTTTATACATGAAAATCCGTTTTCTTTGATTTTAAATTAAAATAATTTTAATGGTAATTAAAGTAGAATATATTAATAATTTTATATTATGCACACAAACCCCAAGAAAGTATATTGCATATTTATCAGTAATTTAATTTGACTTATATTATTAACATATAAATAAATTGTACATAAATTGAAAATATTTGAGTATCTTCCGATTAAATTACAGTATTAATTATTTTAACAGACTCAGGAATCAAACAATTCTTTGAAAAGTCTGATTAATTCCATATAGATTTTTAAGTTTTTATTAGAAGGAATTTTGATTCCTGAGTTTTTCTTATTGTTAATATCTTATCCACAAATTATTTTTTATAATATCTTCATTGAATAAAGTTCTATTATGAATTGATTAGTGTTAATTGTAGATAGATTTAGGCTTAAGTATAAAAGGAAAAATTCTTATCAGACTGATTAATAGTATATTATATAAGCTTAATATTACTATACCTTATATGAGCAATAATGACAATGATTCAATATGAAAAAAGTGAAATCCTTATATATCAAGTAAGGGAAGATTACATTTTTTAAATATATTAGACTTATTAATATTTATATATTTAATGAACGCATCACCAACTTTTTAAAAGTTGGTAACGCGTTACCAATTACCAACTTTATGAAAGTTGGTGATGCGCTTGAAAATTATTATAATAATCTAAAAATGCATCCTCTTAGAATTTAACTGAGATCGAAAAGAATGATTGTCTTTGAGACTCAAACTATTTCATGCTCAATTCTTATAAAAAGATTTATGATTAGTTTTACAAATCACAACTCTTTGGACATTTATGATTGATTGATAAATATTATTTTAGTACTCATGATTTATAATAAAAAAGCTTCATTAATTTAATTATTTAATCTATAACTATAACTATATACTAAAATTCAAGATATTCAACTCATAGCTGGCCCGAGTTAGTTCCCAAATGAAGATAAGCCTGGTCTGACATAATTGGGTCTGACAAAAACCTCCAAATTAAGACAGTCTGGAGCCATTGACTGTATAAAGTCGTAAATGCAGTCTGGCTTCTCTGAGTGTTTTCCTGTCTTTGCAAATAGAACGTTTTCTGTAACATGGTACTTCATAATATCAGAGACATTCCTTTTTTCTTTATTAGGAAGCTATCATTGTTGTGAGCTGCATACATGCCTGAGCCTTTGTGGAGCTTTAAGTTAGCAGTAAGTTTAATCCACTCTCTGCCATCATGGCGTGATCCGCAAAATTGTCAAATGAATGGCTCGACTAAGTCTATTATGGGAAGTTTGCTTGTTCTCTTTAAAGTTGATTTTTTATTTATTTTTGAAAGGGAGATTTCTTGTGATTTTGTAAATGTCATTGTTTATTCTAAGATTTGAATAATTTATCCGCAAAATTTTAGGAGGCCTGAATTTTCCGCAAAACTTTAGGACAAAACTTGGTAAAGGGTTTTATGGTTTCATTTTTATCTGCTCTAGGTATGTCGACATTTTTGGAAATTATATTAACCTATAATAATAATAAATAAATAATAGTTTAACTTTCCTATTCTTATTTATCGTATAAATTAATAGTTTAGTATAATTTTCAATAAGATAGAAAACAAATAAAAGCCTATAGTGGAAGAAAGCCCATCTTTAAATAAAATTTATAATACTTACTTATTTAAAAATAATAATAATAATAATAATAATAAGAAATAAATTTTTTCTCTAAGATTAGTAATTGCTTAGCTAAAATTGTAAATAATATAAAAAATAATTTTATAAGTTTACTGTCATTAGCAAAGTTCATGGTGCTAAATTATATTAATTTTATAATTTATAATTACATCTATTAATAACTCCTTAGAGAAGCCAAGGGTCTAAACTAAGAATACAAAAGAAACTTTGAATTATTAGTTAGTATTACCTTTGTATTTAGAAAAATATATGAACTTACAACTATACTGTTGTCACAACAATTTGAGAAGCTGTATAAAATATTATAAACCATAATAATCTGTTTTATAAATTTACTAATGGCAAAAGTTATGAACATAAGAATAAGAATGAATTAATTTATTTTTAAATGAATTATTACTTTTAATGGTTCGATATGGACTCAGAGGGTTTCCATTTATACTATACATTTATATATCAATAATTATTATAAATTATTTGATAATTTTAATAGGAATAATTAAAGTTATATAAAAAAAAGTTATTCACTTCGAATTCTCAATTCTGGTCAGTACAATTATAGTAGACCCTATAATGAATTTTATAGTAAGATTAAAGATTCTACTCATGAATCCAAAACTTTAGAACAGAAATTTAAATTAATTTTTCTTTACTTCTATAATTATTTCATTTATAGCACGAGTTATGGAAAGCTAGCCAGTTTAAGGACATGACGCTAGAGAATTGGAAAGCAAATTTAAATAAAAAGTTATTGGATAAAATTCCTAAAATGTAGCAGTAAGATAAGTTAATTTACAAACTATAGAGGGCTTCTTTTTGCCGCATGACAAGCATATCATCATGAGATTCATAAAAGACTTTCTTGGAAGCCGCAAAGACCTCCTCAAGACTAGCGATGTTATACTTTCAACGTTCCATACTATGAAGAACTTTCTGTCAAAAATATATTCGACTAGGTTAAGGATGATCCAGTGATTATGAAATTCATGAATTACTACCCCAACTATTAAGTACTCTTAGAGAGAAGGTACTTCTATGGGGTGCTTGCGACCCTATGGCCAAACTATGTATATACACTCGTAAAGCATGCAATCACAACTCGGAACAAAAGTGAAAGTTTGGAGGAAGAGAAAGATAAAATATACATAAGAGAGGATCTCTTCAACCTCCTATAGTCAGAGCCATATTTCTCATGTACTATATTTTAAATAATAAACATAAATATAGAGTCAAAAGGCAAAGCCTTGTCACTACTAAAAGATAAATCAAAGCCCCAATAGCATAAATAAAAACGGAGGTATCATGAAATTTTAGACCATTTTCCTGAGTTAAAACAAAAGGCACAATGCAATTTACCCTATAGCTCGCACTCACTTTATTAAAATATGATATAGGATTCAAGCAGCAAACGAAAGCCAGAAGATGACCTCATGGAATGACTATAGCTGAGGAAATAAAATATGAGTCAGTTTGAGTGATGTTAGGCTTAACTAATATAATGTTTCATTTTTGTTATTGATCTTTAAATTACATTTCGAACCATTTCTGGTTTTATGCCTTCGATTGACTCTTTTATTATGGCTTGATGCTATAATTCGCTTTAATTAAAGTCATGTTCTATAAGCTTTATTTTGTATGACTTTTTAACCTACGAGAACGCTTCCTCTATTGATTGGAAATCCGACGAGTATGGAGCATTGAATAAACAACCCCACTTCTATGCCTTAATTTGGTCTTAAACAATTATGGTATGGTGTGACCTAAGGTTGTCCCAAAATATTACTATGTCACTTCTCTTGTTGAATGCCCCAAGATACTCAATCATAGTTTTAGAATCGACCATCTTCATTGACTTTAACTTTACTTGATACCTTCAAGTCCATGATCCATGCTTTTTGCTACTGCCACAGCTATAGTGCTTAGCTTTAATCCTTCTTTACACAATAACTAATTCTAGCCAGGCTTAGCCCATGATCTCTACTCTACTTTATATGGCTTAAAGATAACCTCGTCAATATAGACAATCTTTATACCTTATTCTAAGCATTTGAGTAGCTTTGAAAACCTTTCAATCCTAATTGATTTAATTTGGCTAAGTTTTGCAGGAGTCAGGTATAGGTTGTCTTCATGACTTTGTATTTAATTTTAAACCTTTTGTACAAGTACTGGAGTTATGACTGAGTTAGTCTGGCCTCAGGGTACTACCTATGGAATAATTTACACCTCGTTAATAAAGAGTACCCTTTCCAAGATACAAGAATTTAATCACTCTTGAGAAATTATATGTGTTTATTAGTGAGACCTCTCTTAGAATTCTAAGTCTAAATGCCTCCAATAGGTTTGAGATTTCTTTCATAATTAAGTGCATCCTTTACAAACCTTACAGACACGTTAAGCACATTAGCTATGGCCCTCTAAGTGAACAATGGCTTGCTTCTTTAATTATTATGCTATGGGCCATTACGAAGTATGCGAACATAGTCTTAAAGTTTTTGTAATGGAACTTAGTTGGACATTTTAGATATTATTTAGATAAGACTTTAAATTAATAATAAAATTAAGTATAGACTAATTTTTATTAATCATGATTATAGAGCGTCGGGCAATTTGTAGGAATAAAGATTCAAAAGTTCTCGTACATTCGCCAAATATTTATTAAGCAGGAAATAAAATATTGATAATTACTGAAAGCCAGTTGAATTACCTGCAATCTGATAAAAGAGCGTAATAGGACGACGGTCTGCAAATTAAAAAATTATAAAATTGATTAAAAAATCAAAATTAAATGAAAAATCAGGAATTTACTTTATGACTTTCAATATTTTAATTCTAAATCTATTTAATAACTATAATTTTTCTATCTCGAAATTTTATTGTTGAATAGATTGATATATATTAATTTTAAATTGTGTAAACAAATTCTTGATTTTCATTCAATTTTTACCCATAATAGTTTTTAAATGAGTAAGAATTTAAATATTTACTAGAAATGATTGATTAATCAAGATTTTAGTCTTAATATTATATAATAAATTTCCTAATTAAATAATTAAAACCGCACTATCCCTAACGATACATACGAAAGAGATAGGGTGCGATGGAGTGTGATTAAATATATAAATTCAATAATCTTTAATATATGACATTTCATTTTACATAAACAACATATTAATTTAATAGATAAATAAATAGTTTATACATTTAATATTTTTAATTGTTAAAGTTAAGAAAGCTTTAAAATTAATCAATGAAAAAGAGTAATATATTAGTTAACAATAATGTTTATAAATTAAATTGAATTAATATGTTGTTCATATAAAATGAAATGTCATATTTTAAAGATTATTAAATTTATATATTTAATCACACTCCATCGCACTCTATCTCTCTCTATGTATCGTTAGGGATAGAGTGCGGTTTTAAATATTTAATAAGGAAATTTATTATATAATACTATGACTAAAATCTTGATTAATCAATCATATCTAGTAAATTTTTAAATTCTTACTCAATAATTGTATCAAGAAATACATTAATGTGTTTAATGGCAAAACTATATATGCATATTTATCTTATCATATTATTAGCCAATTTTAAATTAATTAACTTGGCTATGGGGAAGCATCCTCCCCCCCCATAATGTATACTTTTTATTTTGTAATCTGATAGAGTTTTTGACGCTGAGTAATAGTAGCTGATAAACATGGGGTGTGCGAGCAATAGTTTTGGAGCTATAGCTTCATCAAAGTCACTTTTTATATATAAAAATCATTATAAATTTGACAAAAATTTCAAATTTTTAACAAAATTTAATTTCTCTAAAATTAATGATTTTAGCAGTTTTTAAGTATATTAACAAATTATATCTATTTTATTATAACTTTATAGTGTGAGCTTTTATTATTTTTATATAAATCTTAAATGAAAGATAAAATGATTTTTAAATCGCTTTATAAAGTTATAGTAAAATAGATATAATTTGTTAATATACTTAAAAACTGCTAAAATCATTAATTTTAAAGAAATTAAATTTTGTTAAAAATTTGAAATTTTTGTCAAATTTATAATGATTTTTATATATAAAAAGTGACTTTGATGAGGCCATAGCTCCAAAACTATTGCTCGCACACCCCATGTTTATCAGCTACTATTACTCAGCGTCAAAAACTCTATCAGATTACAAAATAAAAAGTATACATTATGGGGGGGGAGGATGCTTCCCCATAGCCATTAACTTAAATGGTCTCACCAATATAAAGATATTTTCTAATATATATTAAATTCAAAACATTAGGAAATATGATACAATTTTAATGTAAAAGCTAATATAGATTAATGTAAATTTAAATTGTTGTATTAAAAGATAAAATGGAAATATTAAGAGTCATTACTTATATAACTATTTTTAAAATTTGTTTAACTAATTAAACAATTTTTATATTATTTTATTTATTATTTTCCTAAATAAGATTTCATTTAGCAGAGATATATATATATATATATATCACTTATATTTATTGCATAGTTTTTCATTCTTGATAATCTGATAGAAATAGTTGTTAATAATTATATCTCAGTGGAAAATTGCTAATTTTTGTTGAGGACATATTGTAAATATAAGTTGAATCAGTAATTTTAAGGAAAATAGTATAATTATGGCGGCTTACTATTATTTATAAAGTAAAAGAATGAATATAACTTTTTATATTCATAGATCACACTTTGTGACATTAGACCCATTTAAGGGTATAAATTTGAATTAACGATAAATTTATTCTGTTATATGATTTATCAATAAGAGTACTTAAATTTAAATTTTTATGATCGATTGTTATTGTAATTGCGTCATTTCCTCTGAACTATTCTTTTAATATTTCCTCGTTTGGTAATCGCTATTTATTTAAGTTTTAAATGATTGAAAATGCAAAATTCAGTTAGTTAATCTGAATCAAATGTCTATATCACTTTTAAAATATTCTTATTCGACAGTTTTGACGATTTATATATTAATACCAACATAATTAATCACTTAATAAGGTTTAAATGTAAAATTTATTCAATATATTTGTGCATTTAAAAACTAATTTGCAAATCTTTTCAGTTTTACTATTATACTTAGTGTAGGTATTTAACTTTTTATAAAATTAAAATATTAACTGGTTTTAATAAAAAATATTCACAAATTATTATTATTAATTATTAATTAAAAATAGTATTTTGCTAAATTTTTTTATTATTTATTAAGCATTATAATAAAAATACTAAGATAACCTCTGGAAATAATTGAAATTTCTGAGTCTGGTTAAATATAGGAAATGGTAAAATATATACTGATTTGCTTATTAAGTTTGAGTAATATATATGTAAAATAAAATCAAGTATACCATGATATATTTTAAATATACAACTTGCCTTATTTAATTGATAAAGAATTCTATAAATATCATTTGTAAGTATTAATTACTATTATAAAATTTATAAAATATAGCATTTCCATATAATTTTGCTTTATTTTACAAAACAGGTTTTATTAATTTAAACTGGTAATGAATAATATTAATACAACTTATAGATTCTTGTTAAACTCATTGACAGAAAAACTTATTATATCTTTAATTAAAAATAAAAATTTAAGAATTTGCAATTCAAATAATCTGTAAGTAATTAACTGAGTATCTTGCAGTTTATTTTTAAAATACTCTATTAATTTTTAATTATTTCATAATTATAATGAATAGTAATTTACTAATATAACCTATTTAATATGATTAAGCAGGCTTTTAATATCGGACATTTATAAGCAAGCTAAGACTATAGCCCATAAATATCTAGAAAGGTCTGAATTATTTATTCTTCTTAAAATTTATAGTCTAATCTTTAAAGCATGCGGAATCAAAATATTACTTTTCAACACTTCATGAGATTTTAAATAATGAAATGACCAGTTTTAAGATATAATGTTAATGAAGCAACTAAAAATACATGTCTAACAAGTATTTTATAATCATAAAATATTTCATGATAGAATTTTAAGTACATAAAATCAAGTGATTAGTTATTATGCTGAAAATGAACATTACAATTAATAAGTAGTTAAGTTGAGGTGCTGAGTGAGGTTAACGATATAAATTAAATAAGCAATCAATAATATAATAAGTTATTTAATGTTATATATTGATAATTTAGCTGAAAAAAATTCAGAACAGTAAATTCAATATAAAATTTTTTGAACTCTCTGTTGAGTTAACATTTAAAATAATTAATACAAATGAATTGAAATGTTGATGTAAGAGGGAATAAACAAGCTAATAATTGCAGCTTGATGTATATTCGAAGCTGAACTTCACAATATTTTTGATAAAACTAAAAAGTAAATCTAAATTTAATAAAATATAGTTTGTTGTGAAATTTCGAAGGGCTTAATAATGTAGTTAGTTTGCTACTTCTCAGGCAAAACAGCTATTTTCTTATGGAACATGTATTTAATTATAAGTTATAAAGAAAATTACCAATGAAACATGAAAATTAAGATGAAGGAAGAAATGTAGTAGGAAATAAGTTATTAAAAAATGTTAATTTTTTCAAAATGTTTTATATATTAAATCGAAAAGTTTGTTTTTAACTTAAAATAATAATGAATTGTTGGTTGATTTTTAATATCTTAAATTGATGAACTCTTCAAGTTGGGTGTCTAAATTCCAAGATCACTCTGTCATTTTTATTTCTCTTCTTATTATTAAAATAAAAAACTTTCCCCTAAAATAAATTAAAAATAATTTAAAATTGATTATGATAGTAAATCTAATAACAAAATATTAGATTATTCTAATGTTATTATTATTTATCTGGCTTTACCAAATTCTAATTAGAATATTCAGTTATTTCGAGTTCTGAATTTACCCTAGTTATTATTAATAGCAGAGTCATTCATAATCATCTCTTAAACAATTGCACGGGTTTGTTGAAATATAAACCACGATCTGTGTTTATCAATATTTGTTTATTTAAAATGTAAATGATTGTTATATCTTTTACTTTTGTTATTTAATTTTTCTTTCTGCTAATGTTTTGACTTTGGTCCAAGCAATAATCAATGAATATTTGATTTGAACTTAATTAACGATTTATCTTAAGCGTCTCCATTGAAATCAATTGATATTTTAACAATACAATACTTCATTATTCGATTAATATTTCAAATGATGAGAGATAAACTTTATAGATTTTAATGCAGTTTTTTTGTTTAACAGACAGACTATCTAAATTATTTCTTTAATAAATTTTTTAAGATGTGAATAATTGGAACATTCAAAAACTTAATACATATTAATATTAAGTATGAATATTTAACTTATAAATCATCTTCAAATCTCTTCTATTAGTTAATTGTTTTTAATATTTAACTGCAACATGAATTATAAATAACTTTACAATTAATTTGTTTTTAACATGCATAATTGCCCTGTAAAATTGATTAAATTCCCATGAATAAATGGATTGTGGAAAAATGGATAATGTGGTAGAATATTAAATATAAAGAACTAGGCTAAGACTACTAGTAGTCAATTGATTACTAACAAGGTAAAAATGTAAATTATTAGTGTAAATTATTCCTTAAATAATTTATTACATTTATAATAATTGTAATCTTAATAATGTGGACTATAAAGTTATTGACCTATTGTTACTCAAAACTGATTATTCTGACTGAAACTAGAGCCCATAAGTCCGAGCAAAGATTTTTGGTAAATTAACCCAATTAAAACCATAATTGAATGTTTAATAGGTAGCATCTCTATCAATTAGTAAAAAAGAGGGTATTAAACTATATAAAATCCCAATTTATAAGTGAATAGGGTGGTTTATATTTTAAATTAAAAATTAAATCAATTTGATTTCTATTATTGTTAAAATATAATTGATTTGGGAAAATTCAAAATTATTAATCTAAATCAATTTAACTGTAGGCGTAACAGCCACTAATTTGCGAAGCTTTTAATTGTAATTTGATTTATGTTTGATCTACTTAGTAGCAGTTTAAATTTAAAAGTTTAGTGATCTAATCTAAAAAAGTGGAAAGTTTTTTTTGTACCATTGGTACATTGGCTCACGAATTCCTCGCATCGGTGCCCTACAAACATGGGAGCTTCTTAATGTACCAATCTAAAACGGTACAATATATTAGGGCGTACTGATCTACTTTAAATGTACCAATGTACCGTTTGGACATTGAAAAGTTTTTGTTTTTTTTTTAAATCGGTACATTGAGAAAAGTGGTACATTTAATTATTAAAGCAATTAATTAGATAAGGTGCGGTTCATTAGTTGTTGTTATCATCGTGATCATGCGTCCTATCTGCCGTGTCTTCAGTGTCCTGGTTGGCTTCTGTCATCTTCACATCCTGCTTTCTGCCCTCAAAGACCCCGTCTTCCTGCAATCTCTTCCTAAAGTACTTGGCCAACTGTATTGTGGTGAATGGAAATGTCTTCGACCCATCCCTGTTCAACTCCTGTTGATGCATGTTTACCAGCTTGATTCGTGTGTAGAATGCCTCCCTGTCTGCTCTCTCCATTTTCTCGAACGGGGTAGTGTTTGATGTGATGATAACCTGGCAACCCACAAATTTCATCTCATTGGCTTGATACTTTACGCTGATCGGATAGCCTTCAACCTCCAGGAATAGCTTCATCGTGGCAATGTTTCGCTTACTGAAGAAGTGCCTGTGGTTGATTTCATTCATGATCACAAGGGAAGGCAGAGTGAATGGCTTGCTATCGTCTATCAGGAAGTTGGCGTCACCTTCTTTTAATTTCTCAGTGATAAATATCTGTTCCACCATCCGTGCTAGCGTGGACTTGCCAGTGTCAGGATCGCCAAAAAACCATACCGCATTGACTTTCTCCGGGCATCTTCTAAAGATCACACTGTATAGCGCCTCAACAGCTTCGTAGTATTTGCAATCACCGAGGAACCTGGCACTTATCTCATTCTGGTTCTTGTCAGACCTCGAGGAGCTCTCTATGTATCCCATCAGCTACTCTATCTTTGGCAGTGGAGATGTAAGTCCAGATCCAATCTTTTTGAGGTACTTTTAATGCACTCTGAGTTGATTCTCGCAGCTCCCAATCATAATTAGTTTATCATAATTACCCTTGCTCTCCTCATACATGTCTGAAGCATCACTCAATCGGCCTGCTCTCACGCCTCCTATGTATTCTTTGAGTATCGCCTTTTTTGATAGGCTGCTGCCTTCCTCTGAAATCAGGTTCTTAGAGGTTCCATTGCAACTCCTCTCTGAGATTAACTCTGCAAACTTATGGGAATCACCAAGCATCAGTTCAAGCTTTTAAGGAGTTTTAAATAGGTTTCTAGCCTCTATTTCTCCAATACTGCGCGCGTCCAACTTTAGCTTGTCCAAGGCATTCTTTCCTGCATATCGTGTAGCACTGAAGTAGCCTTTAGAGAGCCCAGCCGCCCCACTCTTGACATGAATACTCAAATATACTTGATCAGTTGAGATATCTCTGAATTGGAACACATTCCCTAGACGCTCATGGGTTTCTAATAGCGACTTCTCTTAGATTTTGAAGTTCTTCTTGGCTATCGGGAGTTGAATCTTGAAGAAGAAACTGGCCCTTAGGCTGTACTTCGAATTCGTTTACTAATGCATCTGCTTTATTTATAATCGATTGGTTGGCACACGATGAGTAAATGAGGGCAACTTCACTCCATTCTTTTAGATATTTATATTTAAAAAAAACTAATCACTCTTAACTAATTAATTGCTTTAATAATTAAATGTACCACTTTTCTCAATGTACCGATTTAAAAAAAACAAAAACTTTTCAATGTCCAAACGGTACATTGGTACATTTAAAGTAGATCAGTACGCCCTAATATATTGTACCGTTTTAGATTGGTACATTAAGAAGCTCGCATGTTTGTAGGGCACCGATGCGAGGAATTCGTGAGCCAATGTACCAATGGTACAAAAAAAACTTTCCACTTTTTTAGATTAGATCACTAAACATTTAAATTTAAACTGCTACTAAGTAGATCAAACATAAATCAAATTACAATTAAAAGCTTCGCAAATTAGTGGCTGTTACGCCTACAGTTAAATTGATTTAGATTAATAATTTTGAATTTTCCCAAATCAATTATATTTTAACAATATTATAGATTATTTGGTAGCTTTAATAAAACTATAGTACTACATTTAGATATAAATAAACTTCTATATAAGACCTTAATCTTAAATTAAAAAGCTACCAAATTCAAATATGATCGTTTTTAAAATTAATTGCTCTAAATTATAATTTAATCATAATAGCTATAAATAGAGACCTCTCTTTCTAAGCCTATCAATACAGGGTGATAAGAGCTATACATCAATACCGAGTCACCTCAGTGTAAACGTACCCAGGCAAGGCTAGCAGCAGGGTTCCCCAAAAGACAGAAGTGTATGATGAGAGGAGGTTGAAGGCATAGACATACATGCCTTTACCTGTAGCACCATTTACAAGCGTCAACATCACAAAGCTGCCATATAGTATCAATGACTTTGTAGGTCCAATGATTAGGTGACCATCTCTTGCAAGGCCGACAATACTTGTGACTCTTTCGGCAGTTGATAGATCGACGCCATCCTATTTTAGGAGGTCGTTTTAGCATTTGGAGTCTAAGGAGAATGATGCAGCAACAATGGAAGAGCAGAGACTGTCAGCTAAGAAGAATGGAGACGCGGAGTAATAATGGTAAAATCCAGAGATCATAAAGATCCCATTGGTTTGATATGCTTCGATTATCTAGGCGCCAGCGCCTGGTTCAACAGGTGTGAAGAAGTCATATAAGAGAGAAGATGTGCCAGAGTTGATGAGTATCCCATTCGTTACTATTGATAATGGCATAGAGGTGGATTGAGAGAGCTTCAGGAATATCTGGTCTCTCTAACGGAAAGTGGCTTACCATCGTCGAATGTCTTGTCACTAATAGGAATCACAATGGCAATTACTCTACAAGCATGAAGAAAGAGAACTTTTCGTTAAATGAAAGAGCCAGTGTTACAGGGAATTCGTAGGCTTGGCTGCTAGAATATAGTGTAATCGCATTCAGAGATCAAGAAATGTGCGAAAGGCGCCTGGAAAATCTTCATAGGGTGGCTAGGAAAATAAAGATCTTCAATTATCTCAGCTCCTTCTATAGATTTCGTAGCCGGAGATTCCATCTCCTTGCGTCTTTTCAAGAGTAATCGAGTAGTACCATTGGCCGTTTCCCATTTGAAAGTTCGCCACTTGCAAAACTGAAATTCAAATAATGCTTGAATTCCAAATGTAATTATTTTTATAACATTTTAAAGAGTCCCATTAAACTACTGCTATAGGCTAGAGGTCAGATATATTTCACAAAATTTATTCTGAGGTTGCGCTATAACTTACTGCTGATAAAGATGTGGGGCTCCTGATAGCTTCATCTTTAAGAATATTTTTTTTAAAAACTACATATCTGCCAACATTCTGACAAAAGTGCCAACATTCTGACATCAAGAAGCTTAAGTGCAGGATATGGCGTGTGTAGAAGAGTCACAGTCAAGGACAAAGTCCCCAAACTATGTGCCATGCAAGCATAATTGAAGGAAAGCTTTGCCATGGATCTCAAGAGGGCTTGCAGTCTAAGCATGGTAGCTCCCTCAATAGTTGGAATAACAGTGCATCTCTTTTGCTTATAGCCTCTATGCCTTCACTTATAAGCATCCTGCTATACTCAAAAAATTCACTTGTTAAATTGCCTAATTTGGTAATGAAGCTTTTATATACATATATTGTCTCTTCTATATATATTTTCCTAATGGGGTTTGTTAGTGCATTTATTTTTCATTTCTCCTATTTTTCACATACTTTTATTTAAGTTTTGATATTCAAAGTTAATTTCTAGCTATATTATAATTGAATATCAAGAAACTAGAGTTTGTATAATCAAATTAGACATATTAATAAATATTTTAGTTTATTTTATAGCCCTTTAATAAATTATAAAATTGTGTGAAAACTTGGAGAAATGAAATTATATACAAATTACATTTCGTAATTTATTGCTTGAAGAAATGAGTGCATAATTTAGAGCATTATATGTATTCTGTTCTTTCTTATTATTATTGGCTTTCCTTATTCCATTGCCATCAAAAATGAAAGCATCTAATAATTTTATTTTTACTGAACTTAATTCAACGATAGGATATATAGTTCAATTCTGATTGTATCTTCTTTTGTATTTTACAGCCAAAACACAGCCTCCTTGTATTTCTTCGAGATGTTTTACTAATCTTAAGAGTCTAAATGCGAAGGAGCTAAATCATGAGAATCTTTATCTTCTCCTTCAAAATCTCCATTAATACCTTCGAATGACATTCAATTGATAGAGTATATTCTTTTCCTGGTTGTCGTCAGTGACGTTATCCTGACCATCTTATATTTATTGCTTAAAATTAAGAGTCACTGCCTTATTAATTGTCATCGTGATCCTGTTCTTAATCTTCATAGCTCTGATTCTTTGTCATATCAATAATTTTGTGTAAACTTTAATAAACTTGATGAATTTAAGCAATACTGATAAAAATTGTTATGCAAACAGAGTCACATACGAAATTTCTAACTAGGTGCTGGCTGAGAAACCATGCAATTCAAAGGAAAATAGAATGTCCGATTTAGACATATAATGACACTAATGAAGATCCGACGATCACTGATAATACATGATATCTGAACTCTACTCATTGTAAATTTAAAGATTAATCTAAATATTTATATTTAAAAAACCATTCTTATTAAAACTTTACTTATTAATTTAGAATCAATAAATATATTTTGTTTTTTCACCTAAATATTTTGTTTGGTCTTTTTAATATTTGCATAATAAATCACATATAGTTAGAAGTTACTGTTGTTACTTAGAACAGCTTGAACTAGTCTGAAAAACATAACTTTCTGTCTTATTTTATTAACTATTTATAAGGTAAAATTGCTTGATTTAAAATCTTGTAGGATGCAAAAGCTTCGATTAAGACATAATAAATTCCTTACCTTTTAGACATACAAAAGACTCACTAAAAATAGTGCCAATTAAGCCATTTAATAAGGGGTTGATATCAGAGATTTTTTTCTTTGGGCTCAAGAATTTCTTTAAATAGAAAAGGGGCATCAGAAAATTCTAAAAATCAAAGGAATTTAATTTGGCCCTTGTGATTTTTCTTATAGATAAATCTTCTTGATGCAAAATATTGAGTGGATCCCTTAATAAATCAGAGGAAAATATTCTTTTTGAACTCTCTAGAGAATAATACCAAAGCTGGATCACTTCGGTTTGTAAAACGTCTCATGCAGGTAACAATTTGAAGGTTTGTACTCAATATCATTAAATTAGCATTTTTAGATCTGGAACTTCTTGGCCAATATGCATGTGATGAGTAATAACCGCACAAAATTCTTGACTGCTCTATCAAATGGTGCTAAAAATCATATTAAGTTTAATTTCCTCAAGCAAATTTAGTTTGATATCAAGGATTTTGGTGAATAAGTATACTGATTTAAAACTTAATTGGCTGAAAAGTATAGAGAAATTATTAGTGCTTGTTTTCCTTGGTGGTCCTCAGCGGTCCAAACGACCTAGATTTATTAACTTTAAGACTTAGTATAAAAAGAATTGAGAGGAACTGGAATTAGAGGGGTCACTTATGGTGAGAGAGATGGATCCAGAGCATTAAAAGTCTTGCCATGCATTCGTAAGAGTAACCTCGACCTAAAGCATGAAGCATATGCTCACCACGGTAATATTGCACTTATTGGAAAGATTTCATGAAGTTATGAGTCAAGAGAATTCTAGCACGTGCCCATGAACTTCTCAGAATTACGAAATGGAATAGATCTTTACATGGCCTAATGAATAAATCCAACTCAAAAGCTCTCACAAAAGATCAAGACTCCCGAGTTCGAGAGGACGTTGCTCTAAACTAGGAATAGGAATGTAGTGAAATTCTTCGATGAAGGGTTCTAAGGCAAGTGTATCGCAAGCATATTGGGCGTTCAAAAATCTTTCGTTCAGAAAATCCTAAGGGGAAGTTCTAATCCTCAAAATCAAACGGACTTAAAACAAGAAACAAGGAAACATGAATTACTCCCTAATAAGGGAAAACAACATATAACGGAGATGGTCAGAGAGTCTGGGGCTATTATCACCTCTGCTAAAATTAATAAGAGCTCAAGGACGAGTTAGGAATTAGAGTCTTGATGTACCTAATCATAAAATTTCTAAAGTAAGTTCTAAGCTTCTTTTATCATAAGGTGTACCAGATTATGCCAAATCAAAATACATCCATTTCAAAACTAGACCGACAACTGGCCGCGGATGAGTATATTTATGCTATATTTCAGGGAAAAATCCTAATCAATGTGGACGAGATTATAGTGTAAAGTACCGACAATCGACACTATACTTGGGCACCACCCTGGACAACAACCCTATCTACTTCAGCTAGAAGAATGATCGAAATCTCTATTACTGCTCCAGCTTGAAGTGATGGGAAGTTACTGTTCACCATCAATAATGGGGCAATCAATAGTTCCCTTTTCATCCATTCCTCATCTTTGTGGTAAGGCATCTGAGCAGGCTTGACCCTTGGTGGTTCATCAATTACCTCATCATCTTAGACAATCACTGATTTACAAATCAGTTAAACTTGCTATTTTGATATTCTTTTTCAAACTTCTATATTTAATATTTAATTAAAATATAAACAACATAAGGCACAAATAATTATAAAAATTGTATTATCCTTTTAAACTAAAATATTCTTTGATATACTGATAATACTAGTTTTATGAAATAATCATTAATTCTATATAAATAGTTTTTTATATTAAGAATCCTTTAACTTACATATAAAATTCTAATTGAGAACAATTAATTATGTATAATAACGTTAATAAGCTTTGTTGTAATATTCAAGATTATTATTTTCATTCTTACACTTTTGTTAATTCTATATAGAAATATAATAATCTATTAAGTATAAAAGGTGATTCATGAGTTGTTATATTAAATATTTTTTATCCACAAAAAATACAATTTAGGGTACTTAGAACATGTTTCTAAAATTCTATATAGATACAATATATCTATACAGAAATTAAAATATATAATACGTTATGTTAATTAAAAATTTTAATAGTTTAACAGGAATCTCTGTATTATTTAAAATAGAGTAGTATACTGAATAAAAGTTAAAAATATTGTTATCTATATTAAACTTAAAACGATTATGTGATCATTGTTTATACTATATACTATATTGTAAAAACTTAATTAATATTAATATATATATGCGTTGCTAAGTTTTGATAACTAAGCAACGCGTTGCTTAGTTGACCTAACTTAGCAACGGACTCGAAATATTATTATAATTTTAATATTTAAAACATGGCATATTTTCTAATCAGAAAATAAAAGAGGGAATGCCCCGAATCATAAGAGTTTTGTCGCGTTAGAAGTGATGAAACTGATGCACTTGCCAATTTTATATCTTGGTCCTTACTAGTTTGATCTCGCTTCTCTGGAGGTCTTCGCTGTATCAAATAGCGAGATTTGAACGAATCAAAGTGTCCGGTGTCAACAAAGTAACTACCTCACATATCCTCATTTATTTATTGAAAACAGATCTAAAATTATATGCAATTATTAGCGTTGTAGATGTCTAATCTAGACATGACTTGGTTATAAACAGCGTTTTAACTAGCACTTGTAACAGCATTGCAACATTTGAGTTTATCAAATGTGTGATGGATATCACAATCAAGTCGAATGAATTTATTATATTCTGATTTCTATTTAGAATTAGAGTTTTGTAAATTTTAATTATCTTGTTTATCTTAGCAGATGATTGTTTAGGAGGTGACAAGTCATGACAGTATATGACCCACTATCGTGTGATTCTTACGTGGATGAGTAGAATAATCATGAGCAGAGCTACATTAGCATAATAATGCTGGTAAGTTGGATATTTAGAGTGAAATTTAAATATTTAAATCATAAATTTAAAGTTGATTTATAATATCTCTAATTTAATACTAAAGTATTTTAATATTAAAAATAGTTTATTGGAGATAATCATAATTAAAACAGCTGGTAGAGGTTTCGTAAAAAATTTGAATGGAGCTTAAATAATCAAGGGCAAGTAAAAGAATGGGGCATATCAATAGCAAGAGGATTACAATGTGGAAAAGATCTTGGATGCTCGTAAGATAGTAATGAAATGGAATTTCTGATAAGATGGGAAATCATTACTTCAAAGTATGATTGTTAGATACCAGAGTCAAATCTTCTTAGTGAGCGGGAAAAGAATGCAGCAGAGGAGTTTCTTATAGATAAAATGCCTGAGCTCATGGACTTAATAATTTATCAATAGAAATGCACTGCGAGATACCAAATAGTGATGAACGGGAGAATGGTAATGACTGGGAAAACAAGGGGCTGGAATTCATTAGAATGCTGGAAAAGTAATCTTCGCCTTAGACAAGACAGTTCATACCAATCTGTTTGCTCCAACCGCAATCAATAATCAGTTAAAAATAGTATAAAAATATTGAATATAGAAATACTTAAATACAAAGAAATATATAATAAACTTCCTTGAAATATTTTGAAAAATTATTTATTTAAAATATGACTTATAAAGAATAGAATTATATATTATTGTTGAAGTAGTAATAAATTATATATATTTTTGCTGCTTGAGCCAATTAGATATATTAATATTTTTAATTAATCACTCTAAATATATTTATTTATATCAGGAAATGATAATAAAGTTTCTTTTTAATCAATATGATGTTTAATTAATTCCTCATTTTAAATATGAGTAATTTTAAAATAATTTACTTATAAAAGTAACAAATCTTTAAATATAAAAAATTTTAATGTATAATATAATTATTTCACTTAAATATAAAACAGTGAATAAATTAACTTACATTTAAACAAAAAAGTAATTTGATTAATAAAATTTTAAATAAATATAATCAAAAATTATTAATATAATAAAAATGGGCGCAAGTAGTAAAAATATTATATTTATCACTTGCGCCCATTTTAAATAAAAAAAAAATATAAATCAAACAAAAAATTAAAAAATAATTATAATAATATTTAGAGAATGACTTATTTATAATATGAATGTATTTTAAGGATTAATATATTCCCTATTTTGTATCTATTTTGACTGAATAAACTCAATAGAAAACACCAACATTGAAGACGTCGAACAATCTGAAATCACCATTTACTAAGAGGATGATGATTAGAACAGGCATTCGCATGTCATAACGGAGTTGACTATGAGTGTACTCACCTCAATTATTCTGGTGAGTGAGAAAATAGGAAGCTCAATAAGCATGATAGCTTCCTAGACATTAACAATAGTGCAATAATTGAGTAGACCCCTTTCCAGTTCATTCAAGGAGCATTTAAGCAAATTCTAGAATAATTCAAAACCACCCGTTTATATTCAGACCAAGACAAGTAGTTGCCTCTCGTGAAATCTTCAAGAAGGCGTATTTGCATCTGTGTATGCAAGATTAAATAACACTAACTTGCTTTATTACTGCAAGCAAAATGGTAGCTGAGGGCCCATTGTTTGATTCTCCAGAAAAACTTCATGCGTTATATGAATCAAGAGCCCGCATCTAAAAACGACTGAATTTAGATATGCCTTTGGAGGAAGGATACTGCTACAAAAACTTGCCATATCTTATCTACAACCCCAATTAGGATAAAAGTTTCATTCCTATTCTCACAAGAGTATTTTCTGGAGCAATACTTAGAAATATGAAAGCAAACATTTATAAAAAATAAGATTAATAAGTGAATTGTATAAATTTATAATAAACAATATTATTAGTTTCATTATGATAAATAGTTATAATTTACTTATTCATACTTATCTAATCAACAATTTTAACTGAATATGGCAAAAATATAATTTATGATTCTCAATTCAAACTGTATTTCCATTTTTACCTATATATTTATTGATAATTTATTAACTAATATTTATAATGATTAATATTAAATTAAGTTTATTAAAAAATGTTTATTTATAAGTTAAGTTGACTTTTATATAAATGGAAGTGAATTTACAAATATTTCTGTTCTACTATATTTTCTGGTCGTGAATCTTGAATATGATAACTTGTATATAGTTAAGGTATAATAAGTAACTAAATTCATAATCAAAACAATTTCAGTTAGAATTATTTTTAATTTACTTACTTTTTAAATTATTTAATTAAAAAAAGTTAATCTAAAATAAATATGTGAGTTAAATTAAGATAAATAGTAATAAGTAGAGTAGGCAAATGTAAATATATTATAATCAGACATCTCAAAAAGTGGGGCAAAAGTAGCAATTTTTTCTTACTTTTGCCCCGCTTTATTACTATCACAATTATTACAAATGATTAAAAGATAAAAATTATAAAATTATCTTATTCTATGTTTAGTTTTAATATTTATTTCTATAATTCGTCAATTCAAAAAAATTTGATAATTCATTAGGGATAGTGAGGTCTCTTGGAGATCGATAACCCCGATAGCAAATTCATAATTTAAGTATTGATTAAGACCACCACAAATAAAAATGGCAATATTAGTGTCACGCAGCGATCTAAGTAAAAGATCAAAGCAAGATGTTGTTTCTTGATTTGGCAGAAGATGAGATTATTGAAATTACTCCGACGGAGAAGGGCTAAGTAATTAGTATCAAGGGGTGTTTTACATAGCAATGCTCACTTTTCGTCCAGATAATCCTCCATAGAATAAGAGGGAGGCATTTAAAAGGGAGTGACACCGTATCATGAATGGGAAAGATGCAATAAGGCAAGGCTGGAACAGGAAGCTTAACCAGACAAGCAGGAAAAGTTGTCAAAAGGATCGGAGAACCAACCCTCACAACCAAGGAGATAAATAGCAGAGAACCAACAAGTCGTCAATACCAGTTAGTACTCCCAGGAAATCCAGAGTAGTAATTAATCGGCAAGTGAGCAGATAAAGAAAGAGACACGGACACACAAAGACTATTATTTGAAAACACTCAAAAAGCTAGACAAAGAGGTCGTAAATGCACAATGAATTAAGGGGGACTAAGCTCGAGAGCATTTAGGCTGAGAAATTATTAATGATGCATAAAACGGGGGGGGGTCTAAGTGGGTGGCAGACAAAAAAATTTTTTTTTCTTCAAAATCCTAAGTCGGTGGCAAAATATATAATATGATTTTTTTACCAAAAAATCATAAATTGATGCTTAATATAAAAAAATTTTCAATCAAATTTTCATCACTTACCGTACTATAAATATTCTTAATATATCTTTTGAGTTAAAACCATAAACTTTCAATTTAATTTGTTCCTTTAAAATTTCTAGGTCTTACATTTGCATTGCTATTCTCACTATCATCTTGCATTTCAACATCTTAAAATTTATTTTCTTCATTTTCATCATCTTCATCGTCATCTTCATCATCATCGTCATCTTCATCATCATCGTCATCATCATCATCGTCATCATCTTCATCATCATTATCTTCATCATCATTATCTTCTTCTTATTATTGATTAAATAAATTTTATTTTAGTTCTTCATGAACATATCTTTATTGTATAATCCTGTTTATGAAAACTGCATATTTTAAAATGAACTAAATCCATCATGATGTATAGTCGATCCTACTTAAGAATATTAGTGTATTAGCGCCCATAAAGTATCTCTAGTAAAGTCTTTAACAATAAAAACTTTTGCTATGTTAGAATTTCTTTGTATCATGCCGAATACCCAAATTTGCCTTTCAACTCTCATATTTCCTACTTAATTTCTAATTAAGCCTTAATCATGCAAGATTTTTCCATGAGTAAATAAACTTTCATCTACTTCAATATCACCATTAAGTATTTCATTTTCATTTTAGATGTTAAAAATATCCATATACTTAGCTATCTTTTTTTCTAACATCTTAGAACATAGTTTTGATTAATTTCTGATTTAATTTATAATTGTACATATTTAAATTGTATTTTGTTTGGGAAGAACTGTATCCCATTGCAAAATAGTGAAATACCAATAAATACCATGCTGATATTGGTTGTTGATGCTTGCGAAACATAACAGTGATTAAAATGATTTTTTCCTCCTGCATGGTCGTTTACATTATTATTCAACTTCATCTGGTGCATCTTTTCTTTTGGTTAACATCATATACTATTTGCATACTTAACATTTTACGTCATTTTCGAAAATTCCAGTTTCTTATAGATCTGCTATTACATTTATATATCTTTGATAAAACTCATTACATCCATTATTAATAAAGATGTTTTTACAATATCTGAATGTCTTTTTTGCCTTTACATTTTTATATCTATTATCATAAAATAAAAACATACATTTTAAAATAAAATTTAGATATAACAATTTAAATATTTATTTTTTTGATTGAAAATCTTTTTTTATATTAAGTATTAATTTATGATTTTTTGCCACCGACTTAGGTATTCGAAAAATTTCTGCCACCGACTTAGACTCCCCACAAAAAACGATACTAAAGCTTGAGAAGATTTTACACTACACTTCAGCTATCAAAAAGTTGAATGTGCTGCGCTTCTCGCTGATTTTCAGAATAAAGTGCAATCTCCAGAGGAGATAGAAAATAATACCAGCTGCTCATTCTTGGTGTGGCTCGAGAGCTCAAGAGGCGCACATTAAGACATAGCTTATTGCAGATGGACGTCTAGAGTAATTAGAAGAAGCATCATTGTTACGAGTGCATCAACACAGAGTGAGTTGAGAAGAAATTCAAGAAAATTATGCTTTCAATAGAGGAATAGTTCTGCAGCTTCTCATTCAAGATGATCTAGGAGAATCCCTTCATCCCCGACTTCCTTGTCAACAAACATCAAATGGATTATCACTAAGACGAGAGCCCGCTGAGTTTTAATGGCGCTGTCAATAAGAAATTAAGCTAGAGTAAGCGAATTTCAAGAAAGACAACGACCCGAGGATAGCATCAGCCGAAACAAGAGCTTGGTACCTGTAAATAATTAAACTGATTGTGAAATTATGAATAATGCCTATTAATTAATAAAAGTAAGTATTCCAGATTTTATTTCACTTTATGTTGATATCTTTTATATATTTATAGTAATATTTTAGAAATAAATTTTAACCTAGCAACTTTGTTTATCTTAACTTAACTTAATGTTACTTTCAATTAGTGTATCTTTAGATTTACAAAAAAAAGTTAATTATAATTTACAAGATTCTAATTGAGAAATTAGTAATGGTATATTAAATAAAAATATTAATATAGATTATATTTTAATTTTACAAATTCATTGTTAAATTTAAACTTTTGACATAATCAACTATACTAGAACAGTCTTTTTATAGCGTAACAACTATAAAAATATAAATAAATACATTTATAAAACATAATTGAGATAAATCATTATTATAAGGATTAAAATCTAATTAGCATAACATTAAATGCTTTAAACAATACAATACAATTAATTAATTAATTAATTATTAACTTGTATTTAAAAATGATGTTATAAAGATTAATACAAGCGCATGTTTCCAGCTTATTAAGTAAATAAAATAACAGTTATTAGACTAAATTTTACTTAAAATACAACCATTTCAATCACTATTTTTTATCTTTGAATTTTTACAAGTGAATTGCTGGTTTATTTTTTAAAATCTTCTATGATTAGAGTTAACATTTATAGATTTTTAATCTTTGAAATAGTCATTAAAATTATATAAATTAAAAATTATAAAATTATGAAAACTATTACTTGTTTCAACAAAAGAATTCAAGTTTAGATTAGATTGATGAAATATAAAATTTATAAATAATAAATGTACATTTCTGAATTATATATCATAAATATTTTTTATCAATATTTAATATATGGGCTTAAAATTAAATCTATTAATAATTAAATGATATTTATGAATGATTTCCAAAATAAACTGCCCATTTGTTTTATTAATGTGACAAGAAATAAAAGTTTAGTATTATTTGGTAATATTAGTGCTGTAGTCAATTCCATAAGACTAGCGAAATTAAAATTTAGATATTAAAATTACCAATCATTATTATTTATCACATAAATTTACATAATTAATAGGGGCCATTAATTATCAAAAAAAGCATTAGGATTTAAATATTATTTGGTAATATATTATTTTATTTATAAATGATAACCATCCATTTATTATGTTAAATTGTGAAATTTCCTGAAAAGCATTTTATATATTATTTCATAAGAAATATTAAATTTACTTTTAAATTTAAAAGAGTTAAAGAAGTTATATATTAACTGTTTTTATTTAAAAAATTAAAAAATTAGAAATATAAAAAAAGCTAAAAATTTTATTAATTTAATTGATTGAGATTCTAGAGTTGGGAAAAAACTCAGATTAAAATCTGTAATAAATTATAAATTTTATGGTTCCAGATTTAAATCTGGATTTTTTGTACAGATCTAAAACCTCTTCCAAATCTGGAATTTAAAAAAATTCCAGTTCTGTGGACGTCATCCTTATAATTAATTAAACTAGAAGCATTATCTTTACAAACATGGCATAATTAAATCAATTATACATTATATCCCCTTGGTATGCTTTAATGTATTTTAAACTTAGTACAACTGACTATAAGAAATCATTAATTAATTCTATTCTATTAATTCTTCTTTTAAAACCATTACAGTATTCACTAAAACAATATTAACTTTTGTGTTTGAAAAAATTCTTTGAATTAATATAATATTTATATATTTACCTACTTATTTACTTGCATGAACTGAAGCATATCTACCTAGGGGAAGCTTTAAAAATTTACATTTGCTTGAAGAAACCCTAATAGATTTCGATAAAGAGTTCACTATGAGGCAAGCATTGGAGAAATGCTTTTTGTTAGCTCTTATCCTCGATTTCATGATATACTCATCCAGTCATCAAAATTTAGTAATAAGTGCGTGAACTCATTCAATTATTGTAGGAATACATTCGATTTGGGAAAATAAATTAATAATTAATTAATTATTAATTCATTTTCACAAATCAAATGTATTCCTTCAATAAGGAGATAGTTCTTTAATTTTAGCATTGAAATGAATCAGTAGAATACGAAATTAATCAAGAAGGATAATTTAAACATATTTAACATCAAGAACTATGTCTCACCCGATTACCTCGTACTTTCAATTAAACTTTTTATTCTCCTTTCACTTTTTTCTTTGGTACGCTATATCATATAAAACCTCATCCAATTATATGTCGGAATTGTCCCTTATCTAAGAGTGATGGTGAAATTTAAGATCTATCAAGGTTTTTCTGTAAATTAACTTTCTAATTTCTTGATTAATGGGCATATATGGGTGTATAACAGCTCTTTGCATTATACTACTTCACTTATTTTTCCAATTTTAAGGATAATGATATCATTGAGTTTCAATACGACATAGGATAATTAGCGTTTGATGTTTTTTATTGAAGAGGTTCCCTATACCTAGCTTAGCATATTCTGATGAGATTTTTAGATTTAGGACTTATTTCGTAAAAGCAAACTGCATTCACAGTTTTGAACTTGAGTTTAAGGGAATTGTTCGGGTCTATGTTCCCAATTTACCATTACCAGTAGAACATAGCCTTTCAAAGAAGTTAATAAATATCGAAAGTAAATTATAAAAATTGGTTAAAATATTAATTACTTACTACTTTTAATTGGTAAAATTATGTAATCAATTTTTAATTTAACTGATGACTCACTGTAGATGATGCATGATGAAGAGCTACTGCACTGGAATGAAAAATTGTTTGTTAATGAGCTCACTTCTATCATCATCAAAATACTATGGGTATAATGTAATTTAAAAGAAGTACTTATATTATAATAATTGAAATGATGCTATGACTTTAGTAGTATACATTAAATATATATTTACTAAATTGTTTGTCGAGATAAATATGGAATAATGAAGCTAAACCACATAATTGATGATGTTTAAGATGAAGAAGAGGAGACAGAAGAATAAATGGATTCCTAGATGTTAACTGTTAATTAGTGCCACTATTCAACATTAAAATTCTGTAATTAACTGAAATATATATGCGGAATTAAGCATTACATTTATTTCAATTGATAAACTCACTTGCTCTAGTTGCTCCTTTAATCATTTCTAATAGAGTAAATGATGTTATATTATTTATATATTTTATAATTATATCACCCTTCAGTAGAATTGAAAGCATATTTCCTTTATCTGAAGAACTCAGCTTCTATCATAATAAATCTTAAATCTGTGGGAGCGGTTTTCAGATATTAAAAAATGTTGCGTGTACCGTCAGCCTCGACAACTCTTTCTAAGACTCCTTCTGCATTTAAAAGTTGTAGTTATCCAAGATTCCTTGGTTTGATCTAACTTTTAATATGATTCGTTATTTCCAGATGCTTGAATTGAAAATGCAACTTATACTCCTCTTTCTTGAAATCATGAATTTAATTAATTAATTAATCAATTTTATTGGAATATATTTTTTAATTTTTATTTATAAATGAATTATAGTTTAAGTACAGGGATATGAAAAAAGCACCAGTTCAATCTTTTAATAACTATTGCTACTCTATTTTCAAGAAAATGGCCTTGTTATCCACAGTTATAAGATAATATAAAGTGAATATAGCCATTTCATTAGACAATCCCACTTGATATGCTTCTCTTTTGTAAATTTTATTATGTTGATAAACCTTTATTATTTAATTAAATTTTAAAAGACTAATTTTAAATGAAAGCTTTGTATCAATTCAGCATTCTCGTAATTTCTTTCCTAGTCTTATGACAACAACAATCATATCTTCAGAGACAGAATTATAAGAATATCATTCCAATTATTACATTACATGTTTTACACTATTGTCATCCTTAGAAGTTGTATCTATCAAATTAATTAGACTTTATCTGTAGTCACACCACTACTAGCAGACATGCTCTCACTTCGATTTAAAGCAATAAGGCCATTTGAACTAAATGAAGCTCTAAATGGCTGTGATATTGGAGCGCATGTAATTGGTTTCCTTGTGAATATGATAGTGCTTTATCAAATTATATATAAAATATTTAATTAATTATTTATTTAAAATGGATACATCATTTTACTTGAATAAGCAGCTGAAACTGTTGGCTTAGTTACAACTAAGCTAAAGTCTAACTGAAATTATTCAAAGAGAAATTGAAAGCTCTATTTCAACTAAATACACCAAGTTTTCGATCTTCAAATAATTAAATAGCTGTGTAATTTTAATTACTGCTATTTTAATATTAAATTTATTAACTAAATTTATAATTTATCTATATTTCAAATATATGATTATTTCCTCTATTATCTCTAATCTTGTCTAATTTATTAATATTTTCTTATTGCATAAAGAATTCAGTTCTATTTACATTTAAATTGAAGTTAACCCATTTTATTCTTATATAATTCTTTTGCAGAATATTATTGGCTTCATTATAATAATATAGGCATTTTAGAAGAAAGGTTCATTTCTCTTTAAATTTATTGAGAAAATTTTCAATTAAATTGACAAATTTTAGCTGAGAAAATAACTGTGAAACTCCAAGAACATATCAACTAATTAAAGAGGAATGATAAACAAGTATTTCATATTAAAATTAGAAAAATAATCGTGAATTATATCATATTATTATTTAAGCTATGATTAGCAATGATT
>ARYC01020094.1:0-11355 GCA_000711775.1 Oxytricha trifallax
GTTTCTAAAATTCTATATAGATACAATATATCTATACAGAAATTAAAATATATAAAACGTTATGTTAATTAAAAATTTTAATAGTTTAACAGGAATCTCTGTATTATTTAAAATAGAGTAGTATACTGAATAAAAGTTAAAAATATTGTTATCTATATTAAACTTAAAAAGATTATGTGATCATTGTTTATACTATATACTATATTGTAAAAACTTAATTAATATTAATATATATATGCGTTGCTAAGTTTTGATAACTAAGCAACGCGTTGCTTAGTTGACCTAACTTAGCAACGGACTCGAAATATTATTATAATTTTAATATTTAAAACATGGCATATTTTCTAATCAGAAAATAAAAGAGGGAATGCCCCGAATCATAAGAGTTTTGTCGCGTTAGAAGTGATGAAACTGATGCACTTGCCAATTTTATATCTTGGTCCTTACTAGTTTGATCTCGCTTCTCTGGAGGTCTTCGCTGTATCAAATAGCGAGATTTGAACGAATCAAAGTGTCCGGTGTCAACAAAGTAACTACCTCACATATCCTCATTTATTTATTGAAAACAGATCTAAAATTATATGCAATTATTAGCGTTGTAGATGTCTAATCTAGACATGACTTGGTTATAAACAGCGTTTTAACTAGCACTTGTAACAGCATTGCAACATTTGAGTTTATCAAATGTGTGATGGATATCACAATCAAGTCGAATGAATTTATTATATTCTGATTTCTATTTAGAATTAGAGTTTTGTAAATTTTAATTATCTTGTTTATCTTAGCAGATGATTGTTTAGGAGGTGACAAGTCATGACAGTATATGACCCACTATCGTGTGATTCTTACGTGGATGAGTAGAATAATCATGAGCAGAGCTACATTAGCATAATAATGCTGGTAAGTTGGATATTTAGAGTGAAATTTAAATATTTAAATCATAAATTTAAAGTTGATTTATAATATCTCTAATTTAATACTAAAGTATTTTAATATTAAAAATAGTTTATTGGAGATAATCATAATTAAAACAGCTGGTAGAGGTTTCGTAAAAAATTTGAATGGAGCTTAAATAATCAAGGGCAAGTAAAAGAATGGGGCATATCAATAGCAAGAGGATTACAATGTGGAAAAGATCTTGGATGCTCGTAAGATAGTAATGAAATGGAATTTCTGATAAGATGGGAAATCATTACTTCAAAGTATGATTGTTAGATACCAGAGTCAAATCTTCTTAGTGAGCGGGAAAAGAATGCAGCAGAGGAGTTTCTTATAGATAAAATGCCTGAGCTCATGGACTTAATAATTTATCAATAGAAATGCACTGCGAGATACCAAATAGTGATGAACGGGAGAATGGTAATGACTGGGAAAACAAGGGGCTGGAATTCATTAGAATGCTGGAAAAGTAATCTTCGCCTTAGACAAGACAGTTCATACCAATCTGTTTGCTCCAACCGCAATCAATAATCAGTTAAAAATAGTATAAAAATATTGAATATAGAAATACTTAAATACAAAGAAATATATAATAAACTTCCTTGAAATATTTTGAAAAATTATTTATTTAAAATATGACTTATAAAGAATAGAATTATATATTATTGTTGAAGTAGTAATAAATTATATATATTTTTGCTGCTTGAGCCAATTAGATATATTAATATTTTTAATTAATCACTCTAAATATATTTATTTATATCAGGAAATGATAATAAAGTTTCTTTTTAATCAATATGATGTTTAATTAATTCCTCATTTTAAATATGAGTAATTTTAAAATAATTTACTTATAAAAGTAACAAATCTTTAAATATAAAAAATTTTAATGTATAATATAATTATTTCACTTAAATATAAAACAGTGAATAAATTAACTTACATTTAAACAAAAAAGTAATTTGATTAATAAAATTTTAAATAAATATAATCAAAAATTATTAATATAATAAAAATGGGCGCAAGTAGTAAAAATATTATATTTATCACTTGCGCCCATTTTAAATAAAAAAAAAATATAAATCAAACAAAAAATTAAAAAATAATTATAATAATATTTAGAGAATGACTTATTTATAATATGAATGTATTTTAAGGATTAATATATTCCCTATTTTGTATCTATTTTGACTGAATAAACTCAATAGAAAACACCAACATTGAAGACGTCGAACAATCTGAAATCACCATTTACTAAGAGGATGATGATTAGAACAGGCATTCGCATGTCATAACGGAGTTGACTATGAGTGTACTCACCTCAATTATTCTGGTGAGTGAGAAAATAGGAAGCTCAATAAGCATGATAGCTTCCTAGACATTAACAATAGTGCAATAATTGAGTAGACCCCTTTCCAGTTCATTCAAGGAGCATTTAAGCAAATTCTAGAATAATTCAAAACCACCCGTTTATATTCAGACCAAGACAAGTAGTTGCCTCTCGTGAAATCTTCAAGAAGGCGTATTTGCATCTGTGTATGCAAGATTAAATAACACTAACTTGCTTTATTACTGCAAGCAAAATGGTAGCTGAGGGCCCATTGTTTGATTCTCCAGAAAAACTTCATGCGTTATATGAATCAAGAGCCCGCATCTAAAAACGACTGAATTTAGATATGCCTTTGGAGGAAGGATACTGCTACAAAAACTTGCCATATCTTATCTACAACCCCAATTAGGATAAAAGTTTCATTCCTATTCTCACAAGAGTATTTTCTGGAGCAATACTTAGAAATATGAAAGCAAACATTTATAAAAAATAAGATTAATAAGTGAATTGTATAAATTTATAATAAACAATATTATTAGTTTCATTATGATAAATAGTTATAATTTACTTATTCATACTTATCTAATCAACAATTTTAACTGAATATGGCAAAAATATAATTTATGATTCTCAATTCAAACTGTATTTCCATTTTTACCTATATATTTATTGATAATTTATTAACTAATATTTATAATGATTAATATTAAATTAAGTTTATTAAAAAATGTTTATTTATAAGTTAAGTTGACTTTTATATAAATGGAAGTGAATTTACAAATATTTCTGTTCTACTATATTTTCTGGTCGTGAATCTTGAATATGATAACTTGTATATAGTTAAGGTATAATAAGTAACTAAATTCATAATCAAAACAATTTCAGTTAGAATTATTTTTAATTTACTTACTTTTTAAATTATTTAATTAAAAAAAGTTAATCTAAAATAAATATGTGAGTTAAATTAAGATAAATAGTAATAAGTAGAGTAGGCAAATGTAAATATATTATAATCAGACATCTCAAAAAGTGGGGCAAAAGTAGCAATTTTTTCTTACTTTTGCCCCGCTTTATTACTATCACAATTATTACAAATGATTAAAAGATAAAAATTATAAAATTATCTTATTCTATGTTTAGTTTTAATATTTATTTCTATAATTCGTCAATTCAAAAAAATTTGATAATTCATTAGGGATAGTGAGGTCTCTTGGAGATCGATAACCCCGATAGCAAATTCATAATTTAAGTATTGATTAAGACCACCACAAATAAAAATGGCAATATTAGTGTCACGCAGCGATCTAAGTAAAAGATCAAAGCAAGATGTTGTTTCTTGATTTGGCAGAAGATGAGATTATTGAAATTACTCCGACGGAGAAGGGCTAAGTAATTAGTATCAAGGGGTGTTTTACATAGCAATGCTCACTTTTCGTCCAGATAATCCTCCATAGAATAAGAGGGAGGCATTTAAAAGGGAGTGACACCGTATCATGAATGGGAAAGATGCAATAAGGCAAGGCTGGAACAGGAAGCTTAACCAGACAAGCAGGAAAAGTTGTCAAAAGGATCGGAGAACCAACCCTCACAACCAAGGAGATAAATAGCAGAGAACCAACAAGTCGTCAATACCAGTTAGTACTCCCAGGAAATCCAGAGTAGTAATTAATCGGCAAGTGAGCAGATAAAGAAAGAGACACGGACACACAAAGACTATTATTTGAAAACACTCAAAAAGCTAGACAAAGAGGTCGTAAATGCACAATGAATTAAGGGGGACTAAGCTCGAGAGCATTTAGGCTGAGAAATTATTAATGATGCATAAAACGGGGGGGGGTCTAAGTGGGTGGCAGACAAAAAAATTTTTTTTTCTTCAAAATCCTAAGTCGGTGGCAAAATATATAATATGATTTTTTTACCAAAAAATCATAAATTGATGCTTAATATAAAAAAATTTTCAATCAAATTTTCATCACTTACCGTACTATAAATATTCTTAATATATCTTTTGAGTTAAAACCATAAACTTTCAATTTAATTTTTCCTCTATTTCTAGGTCTTACATTTGCATTGCTATTCTCACTATCATCTTGCATTTCAACATCTTAAAATTTATTTTCTTCATTTTCATCATCTTCATCGTCATCTTCATCATCATCGTCATCTTCATCATCATCGTCATCATCATCATCGTCATCATCTTCATCATCATTATCTTCATCATCATTATCTTCTTCTTATTATTGATTAAATAAATTTTATTTTAGTTCTTCATGAACATATCTTTATTGTATAATCCTGTTTATGAAAACTGCATATTTTAAAATGAACTAAATCCATCATGATGTATAGTCGATCCTACTTAAGAATATTAGTGTATTAGCGCCCATAAAGTATCTCTAGTAAAGTCTTTAACAATAAAAACTTTTGCTATGTTAGAATTTCTTTGTATCATGCCGAATACCCAAATTTGCCTTTCAACTCTCATATTTCCTACTTAATTTCTAATTAAGCCTTAATCATGCAAGATTTTTCCATGAGTAAATAAACTTTCATCTACTTCAATATCACCATTAAGTATTTCATTTTCATTTTAGATGTTAAAAATATCCATATACTTAGCTATCTTTTTTTCTAACATCTTAGAACATAGTTTTGATTAATTTCTGATTTAATTTATAATTGTACATATTTAAATTGTATTTTGTTTGGGAAGAACTGTATCCCATTGCAAAATAGTGAAATACCAATAAATACCATGCTGATATTGGTTGTTGATGCTTGCGAAACATAACAGTGATTAAAATGATTTTTTCCTCCTGCATGGTCGTTTACATTATTATTCAACTTCATCTGGTGCATCTTTTCTTTTGGTTAACATCATATACTATTTGCATACTTAACATTTTACGTCATTTTCGAAAATTCCAGTTTCTTATAGATCTGCTATTACATTTATATATCTTTGATAAAACTCATTACATCCATTATTAATAAAGATGTTTTTACAATATCTGAATGTCTTTTTTGCCTTTACATTTTTATATCTATTATCATAAAATAAAAACATACATTTTAAAATAAAATTTAGATATAACAATTTAAATATTTATTTTTTTTATTGAAAATCTTTTTTTATATTAAGTATTAATTTATGATTTTTTGCCACCGACTTAGGTATTTGAAAAATTTCTGCCATCGACTTAGACTCCCCCCAAAAAACGATACTCAAGCTTGAGAAGATTTTACACTACACTTCAGCTATCAAAAAGTTGAATGTGCTGCCGCTTCTCGCTGATTTTCAGAATAAAGTGCAATCTCCAGAGGAAGATAGAAAATAATTTCAGCTGCTCATTCTTGGTTTTGCTCGAGGGCTCAAGAGGCGCACATTAAGACATAGCTTATTGCAGATGGACGTCTAGAGTAATTAGAAGAAGCGATCATTGTTACAGAGTGCCTCAACACAGAGTGAGTTGAGGAGAAATTCCAGAAGATTATGCTTTCAATAGAGGAATAGTTCTGCAGCTTCTCATTCAAGATGATCTAGGAGAATCCCTTCATCCCCGACTTCCTTGTCAACAAACATCAAATGGATTATCACTAAGACGAGAGCCCGCTGAGTTTTAATGGCGCTGTCAATAAGAAATTAAGCTAGAGTAAGCGAATTTCAAGAAAGACAACGACCCGAGGATAGCATCAGCCGAAACAAGAGCTTGGTACCTGTAAATAATTAAACTGATTGTGAAATTATGAATAATGCCTATTAATTAATAAAAGTAAGTATTCCAGATTTTATTTCACTTTATGTTGATATCTTTTATATATTTATAGTAATATTTTAGAAATAAATTTTAACCTAGCAACTTTGTTTATCTTAACTTAACTTAATGTTACTTTCAATTAGTGTATCTTTAGATTTACAAAAAAAAGTTAATTATAATTTACAAGATTCTAATTG
Organism: Oxytricha trifallax; assembly: GCA_000711775.1. Classification (NCBI taxonomy): domain Eukaryota; phylum Ciliophora; class Spirotrichea; order Sporadotrichida; family Oxytrichidae; genus Oxytricha; species Oxytricha trifallax. Next base: position 6,228 of record ARYC01020094.1, read on the forward strand.
AGAAATTAGTAATGGTATATTAAATAAAAATATTAATATAGATTATATTTTAATTTTACAAATTCATTGTTAAATTTAAACTTTTGACATAATCAACTATACTAGAACAGTCTTTTTATAGCGTAACAACTATAAAAATATAAATAAATACATTTATAAAACATAATTGAGATAAATCATTATTATAAGGATTAAAATCTAATTAGCATAACATTAAATGCTTTAAACAATACAATACAATTAATTAATTAATTAATTATTAACTTGTATTTAAAAATGATGTTATAAAGATTAATACAAGCGCATGTTTCCAGCTTATTAAGTAAATAAAATAACAGTTATTAGACTAAATTTTACTTAAAATACAACCATTTCAATCACTATTTTTTATCTTTGAATTTTTACAAGTGAATTGCTGGTTTATTTTTTAAAATCTTCTATGATTAGAGTTAACATTTATAGATTTTTAATCTTTGAAATAGTCATTAAAATTATATAAATTAAAAATTATAAAATTATGAAAACTATTACTTGTTTCAACAAAAGAATTCAAGTTTAGATTAGATTGATGAAATATAAAATTTATAAATAATAAATGTACATTTCTGAATTATATATCATAAATATTTTTTATCAATATTTAATATATGGGCTTAAAATTAAATCTATTAATAATTAAATGATATTTATGAATGATTTCCAAAATAAACTGCCCATTTGTTTTATTAATGTGACAAGAAATAAAAGTTTAGTATTATTTGGTAATATTAGTGCTGTAGTCAATTCCATAAGACTAGCGAAATTAAAATTTAGATATTAAAATTACCAATCATTATTATTTATCACATAAATTTACATAATTAATAGGGGCCATTAATTATCAAAAAAAGCATTAGGATTTAAATATTATTTGGTAATATATTATTTTATTTATAAATGATAACCATCCATTTATTATGTTAAATTGTGAAATTTCCTGAAAAGCATTTTATATATTATTTCATAAGAAATATTAAATTTACTTTTAAATTTAAAAGAGTTAAAGAAGTTATATATTAACTGTTTTTATTTAAAAAATTAAAAAATTAGAAATATAAAAAAAGCTAAAAATTTTATTAATTTAATTGATTGAGATTCTAGAGTTGGGAAAAAACTCAGATTAAAATCTGTAATAAATTATAAATTTTATGGTTCCAGATTTAAATCTGGATTTTTTGTACAGATCTAAAACCTCTTCCAAATCTGGAATTTAAAAAAATTCCAGTTCTGTGGACGTCATCCTTATAATTAATTAAACTAGAAGCATTATCTTTACAAACATGGCATAATTAAATCAATTATACATTATATCCCCTTGGTATGCTTTAATGTATTTTAAACTTAGTACAACTGACTATAAGAAATCATTAATTAATTCTATTCTATTAATTCTTCTTTTAAAACCATTACAGTATTCACTAAAACAATATTAACTTTTGTGTTTGAAAAAATTCTTTGAATTAATATAATATTTATATATTTACCTACTTATTTACTTGCATGAACTGAAGCATATCTACCTAGGGGAAGCTTTAAAAATTTACATTTGCTTGAAGAAACCCTAATAGATTTCGATAAAGAGTTCACTATGAGGCAAGCATTGGAGAAATGCTTTTTGTTAGCTCTTATCCTCGATTTCATGATATACTCATCCAGTCATCAAAATTTAGTAATAAGTGCGTGAACTCATTCAATTATTGTAGGAATACATTCGATTTGGGAAAATAAATTAATAATTAATTAATTATTAATTCATTTTCACAAATCAAATGTATTCCTTCAATAAGGAGATAGTTCTTTAATTTTAGCATTGAAATGAATCAGTAGAATACGAAATTAATCAAGAAGGATAATTTAAACATATTTAACATCAAGAACTATGTCTCACCCGATTACCTCGTACTTTCAATTAAACTTTTTATTCTCCTTTCACTTTTTTCTTTGGTACGCTATATCATATAAAACCTCATCCAATTATATGTCGGAATTGTCCCTTATCTAAGAGTGATGGTGAAATTTAAGATCTATCAAGGTTTTTCTGTAAATTAACTTTCTAATTTCTTGATTAATGGGCATATATGGGTGTATAACAGCTCTTTGCATTATACTACTTCACTTATTTTTCCAATTTTAAGGATAATGATATCATTGAGTTTCAATACGACATAGGATAATTAGCGTTTGATGTTTTTTATTGAAGAGGTTCCCTATACCTAGCTTAGCATATTCTGATGAGATTTTTAGATTTAGGACTTATTTCGTAAAAGCAAACTGCATTCACAGTTTTGAACTTGAGTTTAAGGGAATTGTTCGGGTCTATGTTCCCAATTTACCATTACCAGTAGAACATAGCCTTTCAAAGAAGTTAATAAATATCGAAAGTAAATTATAAAAATTGGTTAAAATATTAATTACTTACTACTTTTAATTGGTAAAATTATGTAATCAATTTTTAATTTAACTGATGACTCACTGTAGATGATGCATGATGAAGAGCTACTGCACTGGAATGAAAAATTGTTTGTTAATGAGCTCACTTCTATCATCATCAAAATACTATGGGTATAATGTAATTTAAAAGAAGTACTTATATTATAATAATTGAAATGATGCTATGACTTTAGTAGTATACATTAAATATATATTTACTAAATTGTTTGTCGAGATAAATATGGAATAATGAAGCTAAACCACATAATTGATGATGTTTAAGATGAAGAAGAGGAGACAGAAGAATAAATGGATTCCTAGATGTTAACTGTTAATTAGTGCCACTATTCAACATTAAAATTCTGTAATTAACTGAAATATATATGCGGAATTAAGCATTACATTTATTTCAATTGATAAACTCACTTGCTCTAGTTGCTCCTTTAATCATTTCTAATAGAGTAAATGATGTTATATTATTTATATATTTTATAATTATATCACCCTTCAGTAGAATTGAAAGCATATTTCCTTTATCTGAAGAACTCAGCTTCTATCATAATAAATCTTAAATCTGTGGGAGCGGTTTTCAGATATTAAAAAATGTTGCGTGTACCGTCAGCCTCGACAACTCTTTCTAAGACTCCTTCTGCATTTAAAAGTTGTAGTTATCCAAGATTCCTTGGTTTGATCTAACTTTTAATATGATTCGTTATTTCCAGATGCTTGAATTGAAAATGCAACTTATACTCCTCTTTCTTGAAATCATGAATTTAATTAATTAATTAATCAATTTTATTGGAATATATTTTTTAATTTTTATTTATAAATGAATTATAGTTTAAGTACAGGGATATGAAAAAAGCACCAGTTCAATCTTTTAATAACTATTGCTACTCTATTTTCAAGAAAATGGCCTTGTTATCCACAGTTATAAGATAATATAAAGTGAATATAGCCATTTCATTAGACAATCCCACTTGATATGCTTCTCTTTTGTAAATTTTATTATGTTGATAAACCTTTATTATTTAATTAAATTTTAAAAGACTAATTTTAAATGAAAGCTTTGTATCAATTCAGCATTCTCGTAATTTCTTTCCTAGTCTTATGACAACAACAATCATATCTTCAGAGACAGAATTATAAGAATATCATTCCAATTATTACATTACATGTTTTACACTATTGTCATCCTTAGAAGTTGTATCTATCAAATTAATTAGACTTTATCTGTAGTCACACCACTACTAGCAGACATGCTCTCACTTCGATTTAAAGCAATAAGGCCATTTGAACTAAATGAAGCTCTAAATGGCTGTGATATTGGAGCGCATGTAATTGGTTTCCTTGTGAATATGATAGTGCTTTATCAAATTATATATAAAATATTTAATTAATTATTTATTTAAAATGGATACATCATTTTACTTGAATAAGCAGCTGAAACTGTTGGCTTAGTTACAACTAAGCTAAAGTCTAACTGAAATTATTCAAAGAGAAATTGAAAGCTCTATTTCAACTAAATACACCAAGTTTTCGATCTTCAAATAATTAAATAGCTGTGTAATTTTAATTACTGCTATTTTAATATTAAATTTATTAACTAAATTTATAATTTATCTATATTTCAAATATATGATTATTTCCTCTATTATCTCTAATCTTGTCTAATTTATTAATATTTTCTTATTGCATAAAGAATTCAGTTCTATTTACATTTAAATTGAAGTTAACCCATTTTATTCTTATATAATTCTTTTGCAGAATATTATTGGCTTCATTATAATAATATAGGCATTTTAGAAGAAAGGTTCATTTCTCTTTAAATTTATTGAGAAAATTTTCAATTAAATTGACAAATTTTAGCTGAGAAAATAACTGTGAAACTCCAAGAACATATCAACTAATTAAAGAGGAATGATAAACAAGTATTTCATATTAAAATTAGAAAAATAATCGTGAATTATATCATATTATTATTTAAGCTATGATTAGCAATATTCGTATTAATTTATATTTAATTAATTAAACTAATCCTACCATTAAAATTGAATTTCAAATAATAAGGATTTTTCAAAATATGGTTAGACTATGATTATATGTACTTACTATGCTCTCTATTTATAAATTACATAAATATTAAATAGAAAAGTAAAATAATTATAATTCTAATCAACTTATCCTTTTATAAATATAGAGGTATTAGCGTTAATTTTATTATATTAGAGATTTTCGAAATATTTAGAGAATATTTGAATATTTAAGTAGTAGTATATTAATAATCTCAGAAACTTAGATTAATTATAATAATTTTTTAGAAATATCTGAAAATGACGAGCTAAGTCAAAATCTATATTTTTGACTTAGCTCGTATAAATAAATTAACTTTAGTTTTATAGATATAATCTTTCATATATTATTATGACTTTGTATTTTATTTTAATAATCAACATGTTTGCCAATTATATTTAGTTTAATATGATAATTATTTTTATTTGGTAGTCTTATCTTTAAATTTGAACATTAGATTATATTTTTAATTTGTTAAAGGATTTTATTAAAAGCATAGTTCATTTTAAAAGTTAAAATTAATTCTCATATTCTATATTCACAAGGATATTAAGTGTTTAATTATATTTGTATTAAATAACTTATA
>ARYC01020095.1:0-11954 GCA_000711775.1 Oxytricha trifallax
GTTTGTTAATGAGCTCACTTCTATCATCATCAAAATACTATGGGTATAATGTAATTTAAAAGAAGTACTTATATTATAATAATTGAAATGATGCTATGACTTTAGTAGTATACATTAAATATATATTTACTAAATTGTTTGTCGAGATAAATATGGAATAATGAAGCTAAACCACATAATTGATGATGTTTAAGATGAAGAAGAGGAGACAGAAGAATAAATGGATTCCTAGATGTTAACTGTTAATTAGTGCCACTATTCAACATTAAAATTCTGTAATTAACTGAAATATATATGCGGAATTAAGCATTACATTTATTTCAATTGATAAACTCACTTGCTCTAGTTGCTCCTTTAATCATTTCTAATAGAGTAAATGATGTTATATTATTTATATATTTTATAATTATATCACCCTTCAGTAGAATTGAAAGCATATTTCCTTTATCTGAAGAACTCAGCTTCTATCATAATAAATCTTAAATCTGTGGGAGCGGTTTTCAGATATTAAAAAATGTTGCGTGTACCGTCAGCCTCGACAACTCTTTCTAAGACTCCTTCTGCATTTAAAAGTTGTAGTTATCCAAGATTCCTTGGTTTGATCTAACTTTTAATATGATTCGTTATTTCCAGATGCTTGAATTGAAAATGCAACTTATACTCCTCTTTCTTGAAATCATGAATTTAATTAATTAATTAATCAATTTTATTGGAATATATTTTTTAATTTTTATTTATAAATGAATTATAGTTTAAGTACAGGGATATGAAAAAAGCACCAGTTCAATCTTTTAATAACTATTGCTACTCTATTTTCAAGAAAATGGCCTTGTTATCCACAGTTATAAGATAATATAAAGTGAATATAGCCATTTCATTAGACAATCCCACTTGATATGCTTCTCTTTTGTAAATTTTATTATGTTGATAAACCTTTATTATTTAATTAAATTTTAAAAGACTAATTTTAAATGAAAGCTTTGTATCAATTCAGCATTCTCGTAATTTCTTTCCTAGTCTTATGACAACAACAATCATATCTTCAGAGACAGAATTATAAGAATATCATTCCAATTATTACATTACATGTTTTACACTATTGTCATCCTTAGAAGTTGTATCTATCAAATTAATTAGACTTTATCTGTAGTCACACCACTACTAGCAGACATGCTCTCACTTCGATTTAAAGCAATAAGGCCATTTGAACTAAATGAAGCTCTAAATGGCTGTGATATTGGAGCGCATGTAATTGGTTTCCTTGTGAATATGATAGTGCTTTATCAAATTATATATAAAATATTTAATTAATTATTTATTTAAAATGGATACATCATTTTACTTGAATAAGCAGCTGAAACTGTTGGCTTAGTTACAACTAAGCTAAAGTCTAACTGAAATTATTCAAAGAGAAATTGAAAGCTCTATTTCAACTAAATACACCAAGTTTTCGATCTTCAAATAATTAAATAGCTGTGTAATTTTAATTACTGCTATTTTAATATTAAATTTATTAACTAAATTTATAATTTATCTATATTTCAAATATATGATTATTTCCTCTATTATCTCTAATCTTGTCTAATTTATTAATATTTTCTTATTGCATAAAGAATTCAGTTCTATTTACATTTAAATTGAAGTTAACCCATTTTATTCTTATATAATTCTTTTGCAGAATATTATTGGCTTCATTATAATAATATAGGCATTTTAGAAGAAAGGTTCATTTCTCTTTAAATTTATTGAGAAAATTTTCAATTAAATTGACAAATTTTAGCTGAGAAAATAACTGTGAAACTCCAAGAACATATCAACTAATTAAAGAGGAATGATAAACAAGTATTTCATATTAAAATTAGAAAAATAATCGTGAATTATATCATATTATTATTTAAGCTATGATTAGCAATATTCGTATTAATTTATATTTAATTAATTAAACTAATCCTACCATTAAAATTGAATTTCAAATAATAAGGATTTTTCAAAATATGGTTAGACTATGATTATATGTACTTACTATGCTCTCTATTTATAAATTACATAAATATTAAATAGAAAAGTAAAATAATTATAATTCTAATCAACTTATCCTTTTATAAATATAGAGGTATTAGCGTTAATTTTATTATATTAGAGATTTTCGAAATATTTAGAGAATATTTGAATATTTAAGTAGTAGTATATTAATAATCTCAGAAACTTAGATTAATTATAATAATTTTTTAGAAATATCTGAAAATGACGAGCTAAGTCAAAATCTATATTTTTGACTTAGCTCGTATAAATAAATTAACTTTAGTTTTATAGATATAATCTTTCATATATTATTATGACTTTGTATTTTATTTTAATAATCAACATGTTTGCCAATTATATTTAGTTTAATATGATAATTATTTTTATTTGGTAGTCTTATCTTTAAATTTGAACATTAGATTATATTTTTAATTTGTTAAAGGATTTTATTAAAAGCATAGTTCATTTTAAAAGTTAAAATTAATTCTCATATTCTATATTCACAAGGATATTAAGTGTTTAATTATATTTGTATTAAATAACTTATAGTTTACTATCCTTGATAATTTAATGATTCTCTGGAATATGCAAGTATTTTCTAATTCTATAAAGAGTTGAGTGTATTCATTCATTATAAATTGATTAAAAATGCATATAATAATATTTTTTAAGCCAGATCTTGATCATTTAATATAAATACTGTCTTTTTATACAGAAGGAAACATCATAGAGTTTTTAAGTAATTAGAATTACATATTCTAAATCAAAATACTTTTCAATTGATGAAAATATATGCTTTAGTTTCTATATAATAGTCGCAGTTAGAGACGTCTGGCATTTATACTTACACGATCTGGCCCATTTTATAATTTCCCTTGTAGCGCATTAGCTTTCAGGTTTTAATTCTTTACTACTCAACATCTAAGGTACATAATAACATCCTCTCATTAATTGGAATATGTATTATTGATACCTTAATATTTATCGTACTAACAAGCTCATATAACCTTATATTATCAGTATATCTATAAGTTAACAGGATGAGATGGACACCAATGGTAGCGAGAAAGGGAAGAAAGAGCATAAATGATTAAATATTCCTGGTTGGTTTAATCCCCAGTATTAATTTCTGTAAAGCATTAAATAATAATAATAACAGGATGAGATCATAAGATGGAGAGTTTAAGATAAACAAGATATGAAATTGCAAACATCTTATTTCTATATCTTATCATATCTCATTTTCTCAGGAGGCTTTATTAATTATCTTACCTCAAGGAAGAATACTATAATAATTAAATTAATGGTGTATATGGAGCCTTTGTGCTTAATATTTCTAGACTGTAACTATAGTTTGATATGATACTGATGCAGGGAATAAATGATTTGCTATTTTCATTGCTCAATATTCTCGTAATGATTAAAATATTTTTAAAGACTGCTAAGTATCACTTAAATACCCATAACTAACTAAAGCCTCTTTTGCACTTGAACTAATTATGTTCTCAGACACTTTGACAGCTTAGAGCTCCCAGATGGCTATTTAACCATAGAAATTAAATTTTGATTAAGTTAAAGAATAAAGCTGGCTTATAATTATGGACAGATGATGTAAATATCTACTGCTTCCAACTCTTATTTTTAATGCTTATAAAAAACGTTAGTTTTATATCAAGTATATCTATACAATAATCTATATTTACATTCATAAAAGATTATGTACTAAAATATTGTACCAAATTTTATTGCAACTTAAAGAGACACAAGCGTTATTGTTCATTTCAATGATAATCTAACATTATTATTAGATAAGGGAAAACAGTATTTACACTATATTAAGATTGTGATTTTAGAGTATGAATGGAGTGGGTATTAATGATAATAGTTTTTATGAAATTGAATTTTTTATCGATAGATTGTCATTGAATGTCTGTGTTCTGCTAAGTAATTGCCAAATATTCTAGTGATCAATAATATGATTGTTAGTTTTTCAATACTTTATATTAACTACAAAAGATACGAATATATTCAATCACTCATTATAGAAGATTGTTGATAATTGTAATTGGTATTTACAGTATTACTATTTAATGCTAAACAGTTAATAAAATAGGAGCATAAGATAACCAGATAGATATAATTAGTTAATTTCTAACTTTGACTTTAAAATACCTTCGTCAAATTCATCAAATTGTCCAGGAAATGAGAAAATAAAAATTCAGCATAGACCAAAGTTAATACCAAGATCGTTTAATTATTTTTACAAGAATATATTATAATAAAATTTCAGAGTTTCTTTTCTTGTGTTTCTATAGTGCTTTTCAAATAAGTTCAATATTTTAAGTAAAATCCTACTCAATGAAACTTATTGTAATTTTGTTTGCGGGATTAATGATATTAATTTATGGGAAATAGAGATGCAGTTTATGATTTTCTATTAAATTAAAGAATGTTTAAATTAATATTTTACTCCCATATCTATTTATTAAATTAATACTTTACTCCATCTGTATTTATTATTAAATATTTAAATAAACTATTTTTATATTTAATCAATGAATTAGTAAATTTATTCACACTTATACACTACATTAGTATATTTTATTTATTTAGTTACCGCATAAACAACTCTTGAAACTTTGATGAATCAATCCTTGAAAAATAATGCTTATTATTAGGAAGATAATTGCAAATATTATTATGTTAATTGGGGAGGTTCTCACCCCAATTTGAATAGACCGGCCAATCAATAACTTACATCCTCATCCCATTTCAAATTTTATTAAATTATTTTTTAATAAAATTAGCAACTCTTTGGTGTAAATGAATTGTAGGGATGATAAAGCATTTACTGAATTATATTGTTGGTAGTTTTTATTTATTTATAATTTCATTGGTAAATTTACATAAGAATAATTTAAAAATAGGGGTCTCAGGAATTCCCAAAATTAAAGTGAGAAATTCTACTTCAAATAAATGACCTCATTTATATATCTAAATTTAAAGCTCTTTCACTAAAGTTATGCGACTCATAATTAAAAACTAATAAATTAATAATTTGAGAGAGTTACTTCACATAGGTCTTTTCATCATTAATGAAATTGCTTATGTGGGTACTTTTCTTCCCTCATTTATAAGACCCATTGTGAGATCCAGGATGTCCATATCTTTATAGAGTTAGTATTCTTGCATTCCAACCAACCTGTAACAATATTGCCATCATTGAGTTATAATATGACTCCGATTTACCATTTATAATTATAATTTATTGAGTTGATGAAGAAATGGCAAAATTGGAAAATATTGAGAGTGGCCAAGTTATCACAAACTATGGAGATATTAGACACTAGAAAGCAAGTCGGGAGTCTAGCAATAGTACAGAAGTATCATAGCTAACTGAACACCCTCCTCAAACAAATAATGGAGAAAGAATTCACAGCCAACAAAATAACTATAATCAGGAAATTTATCAAGTATCAGACTCAGAGAGTTGTGGAGTGATGGCTATTATAATGATGAACCACATAGCATTGGAAATTCCAAGTCAGCCGGTCTTCCAGATATTCGCAAAAGACTGGCACTGCATGCAAAGGTACTATATAATGTTCAACCTAGAGATGGGGTACATCAAGATGTAAATAGGAAGATCCGGAATAGCGAATTGAAAAGAAGAAGTCGAGAGAATCACTGAAATGAAAAATGATGCAATGTGGTAATGGGTGGATCAATAGATGGACACAGAGATGATTAACCAAACTTCTCACATTGACATGTGGGGGGACGACTTGGTTCTGAAGAGCAGCGCTCAATTCGATCTGAAAAGAAAAAAAAATAATCAGTGAAGAGTAGCTTAGGGAAGTTAAATGGTACTTGTCCAACGACGGAACAAGAATCTCTCAAGCACTCAAGAAGGGAAAGGGGAAGAGAGGACTTAGAAAGAGCACGAGATAATTGAAGAGAAGACCACAATCCCTAGGGTTAAGAGATCATTAAGACTCAGGAAATTGATACAAATTCTCAGAAGAAGAATAAAGACTTGGAAGATAAAGAAGAAAATAGATGAGACAAAAGAGACGGGGAAGAGAATCAGAAGTGAGAGTAATAATTTACAAGATTTCACTATTTTGAACTTTTCTCAATTCGCTTATTATTTTAATTTACTTACCTAAGTGATTTACTATTTAACTAACTATAATTTATTGGTGAAATAGCTCTTCTACAATTGCTTAGCATATTCAGAAGAGGTTCTCAGATCCGCAGTTTATCTAGTTAAATCTAAGTTCTTATCCTTTTTCTTACAACTGAAGTACTTTGAATAGCTAGAGCTAGATTCTAATATACCAATAGATAGTTAGATACCATATTTGTAGTATACTTAAGTAAATTAGTGAGTAAATTATACATAACATTTTTGTATTTTTAATAGTAATTATTTTCATTTTTAAATTATCTACAAACCCATCCTATAATATTGCTAAAATGCATAATAATAGGAAATTATAGAAATACAAATTCATTTAAATATTCTGGATGATCACAACTGCCACTAATCACATTTAGTTTGAAGAGTAATTTTAATTAGTACACTTTATATTTTAGTTATTATAATTAATTATGACTAAATTGTAAATTTGTACATTTTACAGTTTAGAATTAAAGTTTTTTATTTAATCAGATTGTACAAAATGAAAGTAAACGTACAGATAATATATATATTTATATAATGAGCATATTTATAGAAATTGATTAAGCATCTTTAATGACTAAGTGCACTTAATCATCATGCATTATGGATTATCCCGTCTTTATCATCCACATAGGTATCGTCTGATATCGTCTGCTTCTCCGCCATCAAGTCTTGGTCTCCATCCTCCACTAATCTCTGCTGGAAGTATATTGCCAAGTCCACCTCACTGAAAGGTAACTTCTGATTGCTTCTCCGCATTTTGCTCATCAACTCGGCCTTCAGCATTCTTGCCACAAATGACTTTTTGTCCTGGTCATTCATTTAATCGAGTGTAAGTTGATTTGATACAGCTATCACTTTGTAATGCAATGCGTTGCCCTCTCATTGACAGTGGATAAGATGATAAGTGCATAGATTCTTGTGGTTACTCCTGACATTGCCTCTACTAATTTTGCAGATTCTTCCTTTTGTTCATCTGTAAAGATGTGGTGCCCATTGATTTTAATATCTGATTTTTGTTCCTTTTTCCACAATTGGTTGTTAAAAGTGGCTACTGATCTTCACAAACTAATCTATTTATGAGGGATATCTCGTCGCTAATTTTCACGTCCATTTTATTATAATATATATATATTTATATATATTATCTGTATGTTTACCTTCATTTTGTACAATCTGATTAAATAAAAAACGTTAATTCTAAACTGTACAATGTACAAATTTTCCGATTTAGTCATAATTAATTATAATAACTAAAATTAAAATTAAAAGTGTACAAAATCAAATTACTCTTGAAACTAAATGTGATCAGTGGCAGTTGTGATCATCCAGAATATTTAAATGAATTTGTATTTCTATAATTTCCTATTCTTATGTATTTTAGCAATAATAAATTATTTTTTCCCTTTTAAAATTATTTTTTTCTTTATTTATTTAACCTCATTCACAATTTCAAATTTAAAGCTAAATACATTATATTAAAATAAAAAAATACTTTTGTCATATGGAGAGTTTTATTATAAAATAGTACAGTTTCCAACTATTTTAAATAAATGAACAAATTTGCATATTTAACATGCCTTTTACTGAACTTCAATCTATCTCAAGCTTAAGCATCATGAAGGCTAAGCTGAGTTTTAATTTCCTGTCTATCATCAAACAAAGTAAATAAGTTTCTGAATGAACCAAATATTATTAAGTTAATTAATTATTAAATATATCCACGACCAAAATTCACACTTAATCAAACTTAACTATGGGCGTACTTTAATATTTATAGATATATTATGGTATTGTTTTTATTTTATTTTAATTTGTTTTTTTTAATTTAAACTATAATAGGTATGCAACAATTCAAACTATCTAAAATTATTTATTTTTTAATTTTTGGCTAAGATTAGTTTTACTTCCTTCATATTGTAAAATTGGTTGTCCCATGAAATATGTATGATATGAAGTGCAGTGTGACTTTATGTTATCACATTTAGTTTAATAACCATTAATAATAATGATTATTTCCATTTATTAATTATATAAATTCGAATACATGTTATTTAAATATGGATTGTATTTATCAGAGTGATTGTTATTATTATGACAATATGAAATTTTACTTCAACATCAATGGTTCCTCCTATAGCTTCAATAACTGTCAGACCATAATGATTTTTATGTTGATTCTTCCTCTTTTATTTCAATTAAGCAACTACTTAATGAATTAATTTAATACAAATAATACACAAATCATTATTTTAGTATTTTGGCTATGATAATTATTCTCACTTTAACTTGAGTCATCAGATAATCATAGATTTATAATGTAAGTATGCAATTAAATTATTTTGAGATAAAAGCCGATTGTTTAAGGTTGTAATATATTTTAGAATGATTTTTATTGAGGCTATCAAACTGCACTTTATAAAACAATGACTTGTTGGTTTAATACTGAATGCTTATGATTTATTTAATAAAGATAATTGCAATAAACGATATTTTGCAAGTATTCGAATATGATTAGGGCAAAAATAGAGTTTATTTGACCACTCATTTCGTTTAAAATGCTGACTTTGATGTGGAGACTGCAATTTGCAACACATTGAACTCCTTTAAATGCGTGCTTAACCTTATTAAGTGGCATATCTTGTAAATGTGATATAATTAAATATCATATTAAATATTAATTTGTCATATTGAATTTTTAAATTGTAGAATTAGCTAAAATCTTTATTATTTGAATGAATATACAAATTTAAGATTAACATTCTTTGCTAAATATTATGCATATAGCTTTTCTGAAAATTGACCATCCTTATCTCAGTTTTTCATGTTTTTAGAAAGTTTCCTATAGGCACTCTCCCGTTCAATAGCTCTTGTCCTTGAGGCTCTCAATTACATCATGCTCCTTTTGAGCTTCTGACATCGCTTCCAGGAGCACTTTATTGAATCATTTTTTATATATGAGAGCGACCATTTGCTCAAGCTTGCCTAGCTTCTCGATTGTCATCTATTTCATCATATGTAAAATCTGTTACTTTGGCTGCTTTGATATAGGGAAATATTTTGACTTCAATGCTCCCATACTCTTCGATCTCCTGCTTCTCATTTATAGATATTGACTCTCTGAATCGATGTCGCATTCTATTAGTAGTGAGGCATCATTTCGAAATCTAGTGTTGTATCAATAACTTTCATCATGCCCAAGTATCAAAACCCCATTTTTCTATGATTGAATTTCCTCAAGAGTTACTTGAGAGATGCCCACTTTCACTTTTATTTAATCCATTTAGGTTATCATGTTTTTTACAATGAGTTTCTCATGGTCATTGCAAAAGATTTTAATAGGGACCGTAAGGCATTACTCTTCGATATCTTTCTTTACTTTTGCCAATCGCTCTTATATACCCGAGCATATTTTAATTTCTCCGCTCCAATCCTGACTCAACTCATTTAAAAGTTCGTGCTCACTCATGAACTTCAAAACTTTGGGTTGTATGCACACTTGGGCAAGCACTCAATGAATCCCTTAGTCACAGGTCGCGCTGAACATCTAGGACTTGTTCAACCATAAATTTTGCAATCATGTTAAAGAAAAGGATGCTTCCAAGCAATTCGATCGAATTCATCGATGATAAGAATATCATAGGACCTCTTTGTTTTGTAGAAATTTTCGATTGTTTCTATTTACAACTAAATTGCCAGTGGTTGAAGAAATCTCTGAGTTTGCAATTTCAAGATTAAGTCTGTAACTAAAATAAGAACCTTTTTGCCCTACTGGATCAAATAACAAGTCAAAAGTCCCTAAACCTAAGTTTTGCCAGATACTCTAGCCATTTAGATCTATATGTTATTCTGCTAATGACTCAAAGTTATTGCAATAAGTGTTGATTGATAAATTGAATGCTTGAAATCCTGGCATAATACCTCCATTTAGTGTGATCATCTGTAGATCTTATCTGTAGATCTCATCTATAGGCACTTAATGATAACTTCTCGCAGTCCATAAGAACTCCTGCCAACGTTCCAAACTTTTGCACTCAATATCTGATTAGTCCATTTTATTTGATGAACATGATTGCAGCTTGCTGAGTTCTCTCGTCCACAGAGTCTCATCATAATTAAAGATTGACTCTAATTAATCAATCTCCACAACAAGACGACTAATTGAAGATTTATGTGCGAACGCTTACAGAGCATTGATAGAAGTACCCTCCTCTATGAATAAATACCTATGGGCTCACTCAGAGTGCTGGATGGATCCTGATTAACTTTTAAAATTGAAATCATAGAAATCATCTCCTCTCTGTAAAGTGTATTAATATTTTTAATTGTTGGTATGAAGTCATTATAAAGAAAATTTTCTTTGCATTTTACTATGAGCCTAGCTTCATTCTCATTGAACCCATTCTTGACAATCAATTATTGAAAGATGCTTATGCTCTCTGGTGAAGAAATGGTCTTTAATGATGATCGTGAGTTCAATTCTAACAATAAACCACTAATCCCATAATCATTGGCTTGTTTGACATCTTTAAGATGTCTATTTATTGATGATGTCATAATGCCTAACACGATTTTCTCTGCCTCATTAAATATTTGAGTATCAATGCTGTATTTTAAATATGGGAACAGCGTGTGAATGAGAGTTTGACCCTCCAGTAGTAACTCTTTTATGATGGAAGAGGCTGCCTAATGAAACTTAAGGATATGTTATTGGGCGTAAATTTTTAGTTCAATTTCTAATTGCTGGGTCTCTCTAGCCTTAAAAAGCTCAATTATATACTTTGATTTATGGTAAAACTAAGTCTTTACACTGTTATTATAGAATTCGTTATCAGAGATTAGACACTCATTCAACTTTTGAACTAGTTTAAGCTGAAAACCTTCATCAAGATCTGCATAATGATGGATAGCAAATAGCGAGAGCTTAGAGATGTCATCTAAAGCTTAACTAGGTTATTGAGAGCTCTAGTTTGAAGCATTAGTTCTAGACTTGGAGAAACCTTTGTTTGTCTGAGCTTAAAACTCTAAAGTAGATCCTCTTTTTTGTAAATGTGATGCTTCCTTAATCTTTCATCCAAGCAGTGCTCTTTTTAAAGATTATCTCTTCACTCGGATAAAATTTTTCACAACTTCACAATCTAGTTCACTCAGTGGATATTCAGACAACTTTGGATGATCTTGAATGTCCTTGTAAGTTTTTTGAAAGTTATTATTGTTAAAATAGATAAAAATAGGAAATTATTTAAATTCATTAAATATCCAAATTAATAATTAATTATATCTGTAATGAGTTAGGAGTGCGTGTAATACTAATCAGTTTTAGTTTTAAAATTAATTAATATATATTAGTGGTTTAGTGGTCTAGTGGTCTGGCCATAGTTTTTAGTGGTCTAGTGGTCAGGTGGTCTGGCCGGGGTTTTTGTGGTCTACCGTATTGAAGCTAAAGATGCACCTATTGTAGACGAATTAAATGGCGATCAATACTACATCAACGTGACTATCACCGATGAATTTAAGACTGACTTCGCTGCTACTGATGCTTATCTTCCAGATATTAACTTATACCGATTCAGAATGAACATCCTTAAAAATCTTAAACTTGTTACAAGAGACATTGAGAAAGTTTCATTAATAAGAACTGAGTCATACACCCGGCCAGACCACTAGACCACTAAAACCTATGGCCAGACCACTAGACCACTAAACCACTAAAATATATTAATTAATTTTAAAACTAAAACTGATT
>ARYC01020096.1:0-14592 GCA_000711775.1 Oxytricha trifallax
TGACTCCATTGCCGAAGCTGCTCTGGAAGAATGAGCCCGTAGCGAGCTGTGAGGATCCACCACCCACTCCCGGCTGCGCCAGGGAGTGGGGGTGGGGGGCGTCCAAGATTTCTCCATCTTCAACATCACCCGCTTTGTCAACTACCTGATGCTAAGAATCGCTGTTCATTCTTATTAATTAATAGCTAGTATTAAGAATTTAACTGATAGTATCAATTTAAATTAGTGTAATATGAAATTAAAATCTGTTATTAAGAATTAAAATTAGAATTATAAATTCTTGATTGCGCAAATATATAAATCCTCCTGAATTGGAGTGGAATTGTTCCATCTCAATGCATAAGAATCGCCATTACTGATTCATTATATCAAAGTGTGCGTCACATACTCAACTATTCATGTATCATCTTGGATTGGCTCGAATCATACTAATTAGTAATTTAGGGTATTATCGAATTTTTGAAATAAATTTTGAAAAAATCAATTTCTCGATAAAACCCTAAATTACTAATAAGTATGATTCGAGCCAATCCAAGATGATACATGAATAGTTGAGTATGTGACGCACACTTTGATATAATGAATCAGTGATGGCGATTAGTACACATTGAGATGGAACAATTCCACTCCAATTCAGGAGGATTTATATATTTGCGCAATAAAGAATTTATAATTCTAATTTTAATTCTTAATAACCGATTTTAATTTCATATTACACTAATTTAAATTGATACTATAAGTTAAATTCTTAATACTAGCTATTAATTAATAAGAATGAACAGCGATTCTTAGCATCAGGTAGTTGACAAAGCCGGTGATGTTGAAGATGGAGAAATCTTGGACGCCCCCCACCCCCACTCCCTGGCGCAGCCAGGAGTGGGTGGTGGATCCTCACAGCTCGCTACGGGCTCATTCTTCCAGAGCAGCTTCGCCAATGGAGTCACGAATGGCTATCCAATCAAGGACCTTGGTGTAGTCAGAGGCAAAGCAAGAATGATTATCAAACATATCATTAAATATTTAACCATTCCAGTCCATATCTATCTCCTCAGAAATCAAATACTTCCTTTATTCATTCGATTTGATTATAACCATCGGTTGAGTACTATAATAAACAAATTTTAGATGTCTGGATCAAGAACACACTATTCAGGGCAAGGTGGTGATGCATTAATGAAGCCAGTTGAAGAGGAGAGTAGAGAGCAGACTCATGATCATGGTGGACACTCTCCAAACTAGATTAGTAATGAAGACTCAGCTGATTTCAACTAGATCTCGGGTCAGTTCATGAGGAATATCACATAGATTGACACATACTTAAACAATAATGCTAGTAATGGTCAGCAACTAAAATTCAGAACTGAACCATCTAAGAAGCATGGTAATATTTAGAGATCAGGAGGGGGTGTATCCAGCTTCAACCCACATAATGAATTCTAAAGTGATATTGATGAGGAAGTCAAGGAAGGGCATCGCCCAACTCGTATGAGCATTATCAATAATTAGGTAGTGCACTCCGTGCCATCAAATGAGCTTGCAAGATTAGGGAAGTCGAAGCAGGATATATACTCTATCTTGCTCACCCAAGGTATGAAATTCATTAGTCATATATACATGCAGGTTAATTCTACCTGCCACCTTACCAAGAATACACGTTGGAGTACATTCAGGGCATATTCCTTGGAGTGAAGAAAGTAAGAATTGCAGTTTACATTATTATAGGTTCTGCGCAATCATGAGGTGAGAATTATTAGTGTCCCTAAGCTCAACGAGCTGTCAGTCATAAATCTCATCAGTGATATTAAAAAGGAGCCAGATATCTGCAAGTATCTGCCTGATATTAAGGATGGTAAATTAATCAGCAGATAATTTCTCTATAATGTAAGTGTGCACTACTACTACTACTGTTACTTACTTATACTACTACATCTATGACAACTCTTCTTAATAATGCTTATTCATACTGCTATAATAAGTAATGCTATAGATCATAAACACAGTCAAGCCGGAATTCTTCCCCTCAAATATCAAAGCAAGTTAGAATTCAGGCAGAAGCAGAAAACTCTTGATAAGAACAAGTTTATCAAGTTGACTGCAGAGATGTTTGGTGTGCTTGAGAATGCAGTCATTACAAGCGTGAGCAATAGAGGGAGAGCAGTGAATTTATTGAATCAGGGAACCAAGAAACGCAAGCGCCCATCGAAGCAGACATAACAGATCAATGCACCCAGAGTTCCATTATCATAATTCGAGTCTCATGCGGATGCATTATCGCCAAGACAGTATGTGAAAGCTAAGCGCATGAATCATAATCCTAGTTTCAATCAACCATCCTCCAACCATATGATTGAGCTCAACCAGTCACTAATCACTCAGAACTCATCAATGATCCAGAGTAGAATCTAGCCCTAAGCCTAACACTTACAGAAATGAAAGGAATGCAATTGGTTTTAGAATTAAAATACTCAATACCAATTCAAACTTATATGGAACATTTCCATTTTAAGACCCCAAACCATAATTTTATATTAAATCAACTTATCACTGCATTTACTATTACTAATGCTGCTATTACTATTCAAAACCCAAAACCCCTTAGTGAGGTTTATAAGTGCTTTGATTTGTAGGGTATAGTTGGGGTCTTATTGGGGTTAGTAGAGAAAACGCAAGTTTTAAGTGAATTTAATGAATATTTAATGAGTTTTAATGAGCTTAATTCAAACAAATTTTATCTGCTTATCTTTGTGGTATCTCTTGAACTTAGCTCTCTTTAATGTTTCAAGTATATCTTCTAATGATGATCTTGGATATGCTGGAGCTCTTACTATGATCATCTCAACCATTTTCTTAATCTAAGTGCATACATCTTCTTGCTTTATATGTTTAACAGCCATGCTCATTGATTACTTTTCTTGCTTTGTTCCGAAGTACGACATACTTTCCATATCGCACTCTAAAATAATTGCTGCTACCGCCCAGACATCCCACTAAACAGAGCCATTAGTCCACTTCTCTCTTATTGGGAAGTACCCAGGTGTGCCTAGCACTTTAGCTAAAGTCACTATTTCTTACCTATTGCTCTATTGAAATCAATGACTACTATTTCGAAAGGACAGAGATTTAGCATTACATTTTCTGGCTTCAAATCTCTATGAACATACCCTAGATCATGCAGCTCTTTCACACCCTTGGTCATTTCCGTGAGTATCTCATTCAAGTCATCTGGGTATCTATTATGGTAGAGATAATCTCTTAGAGTCATTTCAAATTTCTTAAATCGGAGTGCAATAAAACCATGTCCAAGAATAACTCCATCGAGTTTAAGCAAGTTCTTGCATTACCTTTTATGAGCCTATCTTAGTATTATGTATTCATCGGCAAACTCATTTTGATACTGCTCGTTCCTAATAAGATATTTGAAAGGATATACTTTATAAGCATACTCATCAACTACTATGAGTTTTGCCTTGTTAGGCACATCAATATGTAAATAGTTGTCAATGCAAAAACTGAGATCTACTGCATTTAATGCAGGTATATACATAGCTCTCTCTTACAAGCATGCTATATATAATTCATTAGCTGGTTGGTTCATTGACTCAAAACGTTTCTGCTTCTTAAGTCTCTCTTCCTCTCTTTAAGACTCTACAGTATTGGACTTTCTCTTGGCTGGTATAAGTTTTTATGTTTCTTTATCTTGCATTAAAAACTCACTTAAATGATGTTTTTGCATGTGTCTTTTAACTTTAGCCGAGTGAGTGTAAGACTTCATGCAAGTCGTGCACTAATACCTGCCATCGACCTTTTCGTGCTTAAAATATATCTTAGCTAACCCAGAGTGCATCTCTTTGATGTGCCTCTTCAAGCTCGAATCAGTTGAGAAGAAATTTTAGCATTCATCACATTAGAATTCTTTAATCTTTTCTAGTGGGAGATGTTCTTTTAACTCCTCAACATCTTCGATTAGCGTTTAAATACTTATCTCTGCTCTCTGCTTCCTGATATTTATTTCTAGAACAAACACCTCTGATTCAAACTCAAGAGCTTTAAGCTCTGGCTCCTTTTCAATGTATATGATCTCTGGCTTCTTAGTTTATCCAAAGTTTAGCTAAGATTACCACTGCCAAGAGAGACTGCTTTGCGATTTAAGTTAGCCGCCATGTTTAAATTCAAATTTAAATTTCTATTATAAAGCTCTAATAACCTCTCTAGTTATAGTAACTTTGTATAGGAGTTGGTACTGCAACAACAATGGGTGATTCTTAGGCGTTAGACATCATATTTATACTAAGTTTATAACTATAAATTTTCTAAATTCATGCTTAATATTTTTAACTTTGGTACCAACTTAGAAAAAATTCAGGTTGTACTGGTACCAATTAGGTTTTGAACCATATTGGAACTTTTCCATTAAAACCTCATTAGGTTAAAACTAGGTACTAATTAAGTTTTGGTATATTAAAGTAGTACCAATTAAAATTAAACGAATTTAGTACCAGTACTAATTAAATTTAAACAAATTTAGTACTAATTTAATGAAACTAAATTGATAAAAATGGAGCTCAATCACTGCAGTTTGTTACAGCTTCTGCAAACTTTCTCCACCTATCTTTGCAAGGTTGACCTCCTATAAGATGCCCATATTTAATAGTAAAATTTTAAACAATAGGATCCAGAAGTCTATAAATTATAATTTGAAATTCATTAATAGGAAGAGGAACAAAGATGGAATCACTCAATGATCAAATGAAAAGAGTCGAGGCTCAAGAAATGATCTCAAGATTCAGAAGTAAAGAAGATCTCTATCGATACCTAACTTTACATGGTAAGATAAATAGATGACTAATAACATATTATACAGTTGGTTTATTCCTTCCAACGATGGAAGGTACCAAAATTTCATTCTTGAAAGCAATACTTTGTGAGGAGAAGAAAGATTTTTAAAAATAAAGAGATTAAACTAATAGAAATTCCCAGAACTACCCTGAGATTTCAGTCACTAATCTTTATGAGGATGCCATGTAAGATGAGGAAGTGGTAGTTTACCTTCCTACCAAGAACAACTCTCTAATAATCTACCAGAGAGGAACTTCTTCTTTGGTGTTCTTGGTACAATAAAAGAGGATTATCTCAGAGAAATTATTGATGAAGCACATAAGAAACGATATTCTATCTCTCCTGAAGACTAGAAGAAGCAAGGAATTCTAATAAGCTCAGCTTGGCTAGAGGAACTTAAGAAGCATCCTTATCTTTCAAGTAAGCTTTGGCATATAACTTTATAGGAAAATCTGGCACTGGTATATATCTAATGAAAGAGCATTCTAAGGTTCATAGAGAGAGAAAGTAACAGACAATTCATGAAGTGAGCAAGAGACTCTATAAAGATGTTTAAAAGCCAGATGAAATGAACATAGATGCAGGAGCTGGAACAAAGAGAATAAATATGGGCCCAAACAAGCCATAAGAAGAGGAGAAGAAAGAGAACCCAAACCCATTTATGGGCCAGTTTAATATGTGAATATATTCATTCGTTTAAATCTAAAACTTATTTATAAACATTCATTCTTCCCTTTCTCGCACAAATTTTTGTCTTATCTACGCTCACTCTCTTACAGCTGCTTTGAATCAAGTCTACTGTATCGATGGGCAAGTCGTGCATAAGATGATACAGCAGAAGCTTCTTGTAGTGAGTCTTTATTTAACTCCAGTAGAATTCTATTCCATTAAATTAAGGGCTGTAAGGAACGTTGTATACAGGAGTTATGTTTAACTCTTCATAAGCTTTCTTAGACTCCTTAGTCTTTATGAACTGATAGGTTATCAACAAAACAGGATGATCTCTTGGTTGCTATACTTCTCTCTGAGCTTATGTAGGAACTCTATATACTACTCTCGCTTAATAGAGCAAGGGTGAATCACATAACTCTCTAAGCCTGAATCTTCACTTATACCTGATAAAATTGCATGAGTGACTACCTTTACTTTTTAGTCATAAACTTCTATGTTATCATACTTCTTGTACCATGACTTATTAATAAAAGTGTTGAACGTAAACACAGCTTCATCTGCATGTATGAACTTGATGTTATTATCAATAGCTCTCTCCATTTAATCATATATAAAGTTGAAATTATTAGTATAAAATGGCACTGTAAAATCAATCACTCTCTTAACTCTGTTGACAGTCTTGAAAGTAATACCATTTCGTCTATAAATATTGGCTATAGTCTAAGGAGAGATACGCATGTCTTGAAACTTGCGATGAAACATGACAGCTCGTTAGTCAAGAGGAAAGTGAGCCCAATACTTTAATGTCTTAGAGTAACAGAGGAAGTCAATATGAGCCTGAGAGAACTTTTATTTTCTTGCAGGATGCGTTCAACAACCAGAATTAAAATGATAAACAGCTAACAAGCAGTGATACCTAACAGTTGAGGCACTCTTGCGTAATAACTTTGCTATTGCTGCATAATTTAATACAGGTTTAGCTTAGTCTATATTAATACACGTACCATACCTAAGCTTAAGCAGTAAATCTAAATATTACTCATCATAAACCGACCCTAAATTTCGCTAATTTCTATTTCTCATTTTGTAAATTGGCCTAATTTCTCTACTAACCCCAATAAGACCCCAACTATACCCTATAAATCAAAGCACTTATAAACCTCACTAAGGGGTTTTGGGGTTTTGATTGTTGCTATTATTGCTACTACTATTATTGTTGTTATTATTACTAATATAAGTCTCTGCTTATATCAAATGCCTGAATTCCCTTCACACTACAACAGTGCTTTATATTCTAATTCCCTCTTATTAATTATTAGTAAATTAAAAAACCAGGACGCACTCATGGAACAGCTAAACTACAGAGACAAGCAGAACGAACCACTCAGGCTGCAGTTCGTCTACCAGCACAACACGCCCAATGCTTACTAGGTGCAGGTGTACAGGAAACGCAAGTATCTGCAGCAAGATGATGCTTTCGAGGTGGAGAACCATAAAGGCGACCTCTTCTGCAAGTGCGAGGAATTCAACATCAGTGTAAAGGCTGGAGCCGAGTTCAAACTTACAGTGGCCTCCTCAAACAACGACCCAGTGAGAGTGCTTATCACTCCTACCGATGGCGAGTCCTACATGCTTTCTAGCTGTGCTTGATCAGCAGGAGGCATTGCAGCTGATGCTAGTGAGAGAGGAGGGGCACTTGAGAGCAGAGCCTTCAGATGATATAGAGTCTTTGATTTAATTTACGTTATTTAATACCTAATTCACTTCCCTAATTCACTCTCGATGTAAGCCATCGAATATTAATTTCACATGCATATAAAACTTTAATTCACTGCAACAATCGTCGTTATCTGCTGAACTGAGGCTGCCTCACTGCTGAGGCTGGTTTGCTCGTGAATTCTCTGTGCTGATGATGCTTAGCATGCCTGCAACGTGGAAGTGGAGAGTGCGATGCTATTTGTGCTGTGTTGGATTGCTATGATTACTACAACTCTCTACTTTTTGTCATCGCACTCCGCGATTTGTGCTTTGACCAAGCTATAATTGTAAGTATCTGCCTATATCATTAACAATATACAGAAGACTTGGGTCTGTGTTGCAGTTGGAGCAGCTGGTGTGAGCTGTTTGCTTTACATGCTAAAGTTACTGTTCAATGAGAGCACTCTGCTTCGAAGGTAAGCATATCAACTTGCTTCTCATTCCAATGCCAGTTAATCCAGTATAGGATCGAGCATTACGATGCAGCTCTGCTGAACACTTATTGAGCTGGTGAGTTTCTTGTGGAGGGAGGGAGGGCAAAGAAGCGTGAAGTAGGATAAGTATGTAAGCTTCATTCCTTAACTTGCACAGAGTGCCAGCCATAGACGCTGAGGATGAGTGGGTGTTAAAGCAGAATTACAGAACTTGGGCAGCGATTTCTAAACTACTACTCACTTTTGGCTTAGAAATTCAAGTAAGTCAAATCAAATTAATGTCAAAACCCCAAAACATTCTAATAATTTTTTCTAAAGGGTTTTGGGTTTTAGACCTTGCACATGACACTATAAACAAACCATGAGAAACAGAAATTGTAAGTTATAAGAATTTATTATAAAATATAGACTAGAACTAAAAAGCTAAACAAAGAGAAGCTACTTCTGCGATTTTAAGCATTGATATCAACCTTAATTATCATTTGATAATGAAAAATCTTTAAATCTCAAAAAACTTTGATAATCTTTACAAATTAAAGTCCCAAAATAATTTTGGGTTTATAAATAAGATTAATTCAAGAATCAAGGAATAATCAAAGTATTTTAATACTTTGCCAAGTTAGCAGCCAGCCCTCGCTCAGCAATAAACTGAGCTCAGACCAGCCGTGAGGAATATTGATAAATCAGACGAGAATAACCTAAATCCTAAACCTAAGAATACCTAAGGTGGCCACCTAATAAAGCAAAGCAGACAGAATCGTAAAGTGCGGAAAGCGCGCGTAAGGTGCATAAAGCTCGTAAAGGGTGCGTAAAGCTCGTAAGTTGGGTGCATTGTAGCTCGTAAGTATCGTTAGTGCATGTAGCTCGTAGAGTGCATTAAAGCGCGTAGATTATAGTAGATTATCTCTTTGTGGGGAGTTCCACCCCACCTCTCTCTCCAATCTTGAACCTATAGAAAGAAATTAACAAGAAATAAAAGTTTTAAGATTAAATAATTGAAGCATTACTTACCTAAAGTTTATAATCTGCTGCTGGAGTGAATCAACTTCACAAAATCTTTGCTGCTGTCGCTATCAAATCTAAAAAAATGTTTAATAATAAATAAATGCAAATTAAATAAAATTGGAACGATATTTACCTTGGTTGAATTGATCTTCATCTGCTGCTGCTGCTCCTCTGCTCTGCTGCTGTCGCTGAATCATGAAAAGTTTAAAATAATCAGACAAAACGTGGTGGCCACCACAAACTAATAATTATCTGAAATCATCAAACAAAAACTTTAATTATTATAACAATAATTAATTCCAACTTTACTTTAGTAAAATTATTCAGCAAATATTCGGAATTTTCGCGAATTTTCGGAGGCTAGGCCTCTATAATTATTTTATAGAAAGTTGGAGGAACCGATGGTTGGTTCATAGAGTTTAATTCTAGCTGCTGTTAGCTTTTACTGCTTTAATAACTACTTTAGTTTAGGTTTTAGTAACTTCTGTAGGTAAATTAGCTTCTTGAGCAACTTTTGAAAATTAAAACTTTACTTGTAAAACTTAAGCTTTACTTGACTTTAAAACCCAGCAATCCTAAGCTCTGTAAGAGACTCTCACTTCAAGGGCTGGGGTACATACCCTGAAGGCCGAAGTGGCGTAAGACCTCTCAGGCTGTATCCTCGCCGAGGGCTTTGCAGGGCTGTTGCTGGTACTACAAGTAAAGAGCTTTGAGGTGGAACTTAAAGCCTGGTCTGAGTTTAGCTAACCTAAAAGCAACTTTTACTTCAAGTAAAGGAAATGTTCCAGGGATTGGTAAGTACTATTCATATTCTTAACTTCTTCTACTACTATAGGTCACCAACAGGTGAGATCTCTTCAGCAGATCACGTGTTACGAGTTACATCTTGTGTTGCTTGTTTGTTAGTTTTAAACTTCGTTTCATCGTTGCCCAAGCTAAGTGGTGGCTAGATTTATACCTGGCTCACAGTGATATAGTTGTTTGTTTACTTCATAGTTTAAGTCTTTAGGGTTTGTGAGTGGCTATGACCTGACTCTGACAACTATATTTATCTGTAGAGGGGTCCTCTAGCCAGAGCAGCCAATCTCTGGTGTTTATTGCACTGGGGAAGGGTTGCTTGAAAGCAATCGAGCCTCAGCGAGGCATGTTTGAATAGTTATAGTATTAATTTTAAGTAATAATCTTCACTTTAACCTTAAAATCCAAGCAAAGCCCGACTTTTGAGCTGGTCTACTGCCCTCTAGGCTTACTCTATCATCACTACCATATACTAATGCTATTTTCTTATCAACAGCACCAATACCTAGTTATCCTAACAAAATTTCCGAAATTCAAGTGGAGGGGTCATAAAGTTAGCCAAGCCAAAGTGCTGTTCCGGAAAAGTTCCGTATTCTAGGTCTAAAGGCCAAATAAGTCCAAATAAGCCCCCATTTGCCTGGTATTTGAAGCCTACCACCCCTCCTATTACTTGAACTGTCGTATAATTACTTGTTATAGGTAATGAACAGTGTTATCAAGGACACTGGTCAATTAGCCGCCATAGATATCACATGAGCCTGAGCTGGGCTGGACTCAAAGGGTGAGGAGGAGGCACATTTTTGAAAATTTCAAGGCCAAAATGGCCGTTAGGACCGCCCTGACATTTCAAGATGGGATATAGGCACTCCCACCACCAATCGGCTTCTTTCCTTCTATCTCGTCGATCTAGAGTGTATTAGCGATGTTTGGGTTGGGATGGTGGGATGGGGAGGAGATTGGAAAATAATTTTTGTAAAATCATATAAGTCATACTCTATAATCCGTTAGGGGTATTACTAGTAGTTTTGGTTATAGCCGATAATATTATAATAACCACCCCTCTAAATCCGCGGTTCCGACCACTTTTTCTTAGCCAAATGGTATTACTAATGTTGCAACCATCTTCCTGATTTTTAGAAATAAATTTGGGAGTGATCTGAGAGGTCGAGTCGAACTCCAAGATGCATCCGAGGGAAATGAGGAGAGGTCGTTAGGTCTTAAGGCCAGATCAGAAATTAGGGGTCTCAACCTACCGATCTGATGGTTGGTTTATACAATTTTTACTATACAAAATTTATCACTCTAAAATCTTGAAATATTTCGATTGCTCCAGCAATTTTGATGTTTAAGTATCGAGAAGACTCGTAAACGTTAAAATAAGCTAAATTAGAGAGTGAGAGGAGATGTTGGAGCAAGAGGATTTATAAAAAGAGTAAAATATAATAAGTTTTTAATGTTATAGTTATAATTTTATAATTAAATCAAAAACAAACTTAAACTAAACTAATTATGCCCCTAAATCGTTGAAATTTTCATTCTAATCGTGTTCATCACCTCTGCATCAATGGAGGCCTAAGCATTTGCACCAGTTGACTTTAATGCCATCTATAAATCTATAAAAAGGCGAGATCGTAAACAGCTGGATACGTTTAAAGTAAACACTAACCACGTATCTCTACTATAAGCAAGAACAACCTTTTATTTTATTACACGAAATTTCCCACTTTTGACAATATTAACTATAGGAATACTAGAATGCAAGTATGCAAACAATTATTAATGTATGCCCCTAATATATATAATTTAAAGTTAAATTAGTATATGATTCCTTACCTCCAGAGCAAGTAGAAGATTGTAAGGCAAAGTGCAGTATCATAAAAGTAAGAATAAGTAATTTAATTCAATGCCAGGTATATCAACGCTGCTAGCCAATCCTAACAAGCACAGTGTGGAATTTGTGGAAAAGTTCTACTAAAGAGAACCCTTAAGAAGCACATTGCTTCTTAACATGCAGTAAATCTTGAGCTTGAAGTAGAGAAGCTAGAACAGGCATTCGCTCAAGATCGCACTCAAAATCAAGAGCCTTTGTAAATATTGGAGGTATAGGCACCAATAGAAATGAAAGTCTAAAGTGTGATATCAGCTAAAATAGTGCCATAGACTCAAGCGCCTGATAAGAGTGATTTCTTTAACTTCCCAGAGAAGGCATGGGAGTTCAAGCAGCTGCAACTTAAGGTGAAGCTCACTGGAAAATTCTTAGCACGCTCAAACCATTGTAGAATGTTCCAATTCCAGCAAAGCCAGTAATTATATTCGATATTCAATAATTTAGGTCTGAATGCAACACCAGCTGCTCGCCAGAGGTGAGATTCTTGAAGGTGTGTATTTCGAATACCTTACACTTGACATATAACTTTATCAAGAGCAAATATATTAGCTAAAATCTTTAGTATACTCTCAAGCCATGCTTAATATATTAAATACTAGAATCAAGGAACAGTCCCTAAGTAAGATCTATATCTCTATTCTTATTTACGATAGAATTCGTGAACCCCAAAGTTATTGGGCTGATGCAAGAGACTAAACGTTCTATTTTTGAGTCTTACCTCAACAGCCAAATGGTTAGGTGTGTCAACAATACATTCGCTGCCTATCTTGACGAGTCCAATCCAAACTGTGCAGATGCTCTTGAAAATTTAAGGACCAATGAGAAAATCGAATCGATATCTTTGATTTCTTAGGTTGCTCCAAGTTTAATTTCATTCATTCAAAAACACATATCAGCTGGAGGCCTGGCACCTATAAAGAGAGACCTCGCAAGGGCCAACTACCCTACCAACCATCATCAAAGTAAATTCAGAATGCCAAAAATTTGTTTGAGCAAGGATGGTTACATGGCGATGGTGTTTCAAAGGCTTGCTAATCATTTCATGAGTTTCTCTTACAAGTCCACATCGTTCCAGCATCAATGCCTCATCACCTATCTCTAGCAGTGGTTAAATGAAAATAAGTCCCTTAGAGCCTTTCACATCAGGACCAGCAAAGGCGAGGAAACTACTATCTATAGCAAAGAGATATGAGATTTTGATATGCCACCTCCTTCACCCGAACACTAAAATCCACAAGGGTACTATACAGTATCTAAAGAGTCAAATATCGAAGAGAACTAGCCAGCGCAAGACTCAACCTTAGAATTTGCTACCACCCCACCTGTAACTCAGATTAGCAAGAATCAAGAAAGCTCTCAACATGGGAACAGTGACAGGATCTCATTGCTTCGAGCATGCAACTGCCTACTTGATTGTTAGGGGTGATAAAGAGGAGTGGATTTACGAATGAGAGTGAGTTTAGGTGAATTCGTTATATTGAAGTTTAAATTCAGCATGTTAAATAATTAATCACATATAATTCATACCTCTATCAACAGCAATCATTACTATACACTGCTGATTTCAATATTGCATACTTGTATTTATATTTCTATTTTAATTTATTTCAAAACCCCAAAACCCCTCCTTACATGGAATAGCTGTCGTAGTATATTAGAAGTGATGAATAGTCAATTAATTCTCA
This sequence comes from Oxytricha trifallax, assembly GCA_000711775.1. Taxonomy (NCBI): domain Eukaryota; phylum Ciliophora; class Spirotrichea; order Sporadotrichida; family Oxytrichidae; genus Oxytricha; species Oxytricha trifallax. The sequence goes on from ARYC01020096.1 coordinate 13,077, forward strand.
CTCTCAACACAGTTTTTCATCGCAGTCGATTCTGAACTTTGGATTTCTCTGCAATCAAGAGTTAGAGGAAATCAAGCAGAGTGCGCTGAAGCCATAGTAGAAGACTATACTCAAGTGGACATCGGTCGTGCTGGGAACTTCCCCTAAAATTCTAAGCCATTGAAGCTCACTTACACCTCAGGTACTCTCCTTAAAAATGGGTAGGTGCCGCCATCAACGATGGGCATTCTGGGTGGACAAATCATACGACTGCCATTGGAGAATGTTGAGTGAGCAGTATCATCATTGGTCGATATTTCAAGTTTGGCAACTGATGACTAGCTTTGTTATGGCCTCGAACAGTTCCTTCAAATGATTAGAAAACCATAGCAGTATAAAGGCTAGAGAAACTCCAATGTAATGCATAAGAACCTGTAGATCAAGTAGAGCTATGAGCTGTGGCAGGGCCTGCAAGACTTCATGAAAGATCAGGGTGGGGTTTTCGATTTATTAAATCGTGAGTACTCAAACCATTAACCAATGAATGGATCCTCCAATAATCCTTACCTGAAACGCCGAGATGCGAAGCTGGCTATAAAGAAAATCTAAGTGGTTTAACAATACAAGGTGGAGGGCATGAAACCCAAGGATATAGCACTTGAAATGGGTGTGGATCGAAGATTTGTATACAAAGCAATCGAGAAGTTCAAGTATGAGGTGGAGCACAGAGTGCTGAATCCAAAACAAAAGCTCAAGAATGGGAGGAAGAATACGCGGAGCAACCCACTGTTGCTGAAGGCGATTGCAGCTATACTTGAACAACAAGGCATATACAAGATCACTGGCTGGCGCCTTCATCATAACTTGCTTGAATTGCAGAGTAAGGACTAAGAATATAAGAACCTAACAGTGCCCAGCGTTGCTACGCTATTAAAGGTACTCAAGGAAAGTTTCCATTTACGATTTGGCAAAGCCCAGAACGCCAATGCGAAGTATAGAGACCCATCCTTCAACGAGAAGAGGCTTTGGGTGTCAAGAGTGCTCGCGCAGCTATTCTTGGAGGACGCAGTGATCATATAAGTGGATGAATCCATCTTAAGGAGCGATTACATGCCTACAAAGCAATGGAGTTTCAATTCAACTGCCCTTCACAATGAAAACCAATAATTTGGCTCCCCTCTGGCCCCTGCTGTTGGTAAGACTGAGGTTCTCGTCACCTACGATGTCATCCAGTATGGCGAGATGCTGGTTGGCTACTCTAACATCGAATCGAACGCATCTATAATCAATGGGGCCAAAAAGTATGATAAAATGAAGACCCCGAAAACCCCATTTTTGAAAGACCAAGTTTCAATTCAAGATGAAAGTGACCTGAAAGCTGAAATTCTGAGACCCAAGCAATTCTGGGAACCTCTGGGTAAGTATTGCTGTTATTGCTTAACTATTTGAATACAGCGTCATCAGCAACTCGAGAGATAACAATTCAGATGGTAAAGGTTCTATAATAGGTTAAGAAGACTAAATTGTCAATTCAGAT
>ARYC01020097.1:0-37983 GCA_000711775.1 Oxytricha trifallax
GCAAAGTGCAGTATCATAAAAGTAAGAATATGTAATTTAATTTAGAATGCCAGGTATATCAACGCTGCGAGCCAATCCTACAAGCACAGTGTGGAATATGTGGAAAAGTTCTACTAAAGAGAACCCTTAAGAAGCACATTGCTTCTTAACATGCAGTAAATCTTGAGCTTGAAGTAGAGAAGCTAGAACAGGCATTCGCTCAAGATCGCACTCAAAATCAAGAGCCTTTGTAAATATTGGAGGTATAGGCACCAATAGAAATGAAAGTCTAAAGTGTGATATCAGCTAAAATAGTGCCATAGACTCAAGCGCCTGATAAGAGTGATTTCTTTAACTTCCCAGAGAAGGCATGGGAGTTTAAGCAGCTGCAACTTAAGGTGAAGCCTCACTGGAAAATTCTTAGAACGCTCAAACCATTGTAGAATGTTCCGATTCCAGCAAAGCCAGTAATTATATTCGATATTCAATAATTTAGGTCTGCATGCAACACCAGCTGCTCGCCAGAGGTGAGATTCTTGAAGGTGTGTATTTCGAATTCCTTACACTTGACATATAACTTTATCCAGAGCAAATATATTAGCTAAAATCTTTAGTATACTCTCAAGCCATGCTTAATATATTAAATACTAGAATCAAAGGAACAGTCCCTAAGTAAGATCTATATCTCTATTCTTATTTACGATAGAATTCGTGAACCCCAAAGTTATTGGGCTGATGCAAGAGACTAAACGTCTATTTTTGAGTCTTACCTCAACAGCCAAATGGTTAGGTGTGTCAACAATACATTCGCTGCCTATCTTGACGAGACCAATCAAAACTGTGCAGAGGCTCTTGAAAATTTAAGGATCAATGAGAAAATCGACATCGATATCTTTGATTTCTTAGGCTGCTCCAAGTTTAATTTCATTCATTCAAAAACACATATCAGCTGGAGGCCTGGCACCTATAAAGAGAGACCCCGCAAGGGCCAACTACCCTACCAACCATCATCAAAGTAAATTTAGAATGCCAAGAGTTTGTTTGAGCAAGGATGGTACATGGCGATGGTGATTCAAAGGCTTGCTAATCATTTCATGAGTTTCTCTTACAAGTCCACATCGTTCCAGCATCAATGCCTCATCACCTATCTCAAGCAGTGGTTAAATGAAAACAAGTCCCTTAGAGCCTTTCACATCAGGACCAGCAAAGGCGAGGAACTACTATCTATAGCCAAGAGGTATGAGAATTTGATATGCCACCTCCTTCACCCGAACACTAAAATCCACAAGGGTACTATACAGTATCTAAAGAGTCATGTATCGAAGAGAACCAGCCAGCGCAAGACTCAACCTTAGAATTTGCTACCACCCCACCTGTAACTCAGATTGGCAAGAATGAAGAAAGCCCTCAACATGGGAACAGTGACAGGATCTCATTGCTTCGAGCATGCAACTGCCTACTTGATTGTTAGGGGTGATAAAGAGGAGTGGATTTACGAATGAGAGTGAGTTTAGGTGAATTCGTTATATTGAAGTTTAAATTCAGCATGTTAAATAATTAATCACATATAATTCATACCTCTATCAACAGCAATCATTACTATACACTGCTGATTTTAATAGTGCATACTTGTATTTATATTTCTATTTTAATTTATTTCAAAACCCCAAAACCCCTCCTTACATGGAATAGCTGTCGTAGTATATTAGAAGTGATGAATAGTCTATTAATTCTCACTCTCAACACAGTTTTTCATCGCAGTCGATTCTGAATTTTGGGTTTCTCTGCAATCAAGAGTTAGAGGAAATCAAGCAGAGTGCGCTGAAGCCATAGTAGAGACTATACTCAAGTGGACATCGGTCGTGCTGGGCACCAACTTCCCCTCAATTCCTAAGCCATTGAAGCTCACTTACACCTCAGGTACTCTCCTTAACAATTGGTAGGTGCCGCCATCAACGATGGGAATTCTGGGTGGACAAATCATACGACTGCCATTGGACAATGTTGAGTGAGCAGTATCATCGTCAGTCGATATTTCAAGTTTGGCAACTGATGACTAGCTTTGTTATGGCCTTGAGCAGTACCTTCGTATGATTAGAAAGCCATAACAGCATACAGGGTAGAGAAACTCTAATGTAATGCATAAGAACCTGCAGATAAAGTCGAACGATGAGCTGTGGTAAGGCCTGCAAGACTTCATGAAAGAGCAGGGTGGGGTTTTCGATTTATCAAATCGTGAGTACTCAAACCATTAACCAATGAATGGATCCTTTAAGAATCCTTACCTGAAACGCCGAGATGCGAAGCTGGCGCTAAAGAAAATCTAAGTGGTTTAACAATACAAGGTATAGGGCATGAAACCCAAGGATATAGCACTTGAGATGGGTGTGGATCGACGATTTGTATACAAAGCAATCGAGAAGTTTAAGTATGAGGTGGAGCACAGAGTTCTGAATCCAAAACAAAAACTCAAGAATGGGAGGAAGAATACGCGGAGCAACGACGTGCTGAAGGCGATTGCTACTATACTTGAACAGCAAGGCATCTACAAGATCACTGGCTGGCGCCTGCATCATAACTTGGTTGAATTGCAGAGTAAGGACTAAGAATATAAGAACCTAACAGTGCCCAGCGTTGCTACGCTATTAAAGGTACTCAAGGAAAGTTTCCATTTACGATTTGGCAAAGCCCAGAACGCCAATGCGAAGTATAGAGACCCATCCTTCAACGAGAAGAGGCTTTGGGTGTCAAGAGTGCTCGCGCAGCTATTCTTGGAGGACGCAGTGATCATATAAGTGGATGAATCCATCTTAAGGAGCGATTACATGCCTACAAAGCAATGGAGTTTCAATTCAACTGCCCTTCACAATGAAAACCAATAATTTGGCTCCCCTCTGGCCCCTGCTGTTGGTAAGACTGAGGTTCTCGTCACCTACGATGTCATCCAGTATGGCGAGATGCTGGTTGGCTACTCTAACATCGAATCGAACGCATCTATAATCAATGGGGCCAAAAAGTATGATAAAATGAAGACCCCGAAAACCCCATTTTTGAAAGACCAAGTTTCAATTCAAGATGAAAGTGACCTGAAAGCTGAAATTCTGAGACCCAAGCAATTCTGGGAACCTCTGGGTAAGTATTGCTGTTATTGCTTAACTATTTGAATACAGCGTCATCAGCAACTCGAGAGATAACAATTCAGATGGTAAAGGTTCTATAATAGGTTAAGAAGACTAAATTGTCAATTCAGTACAAATAGTGGCTGGATCTGGAATTTTTCCACAAAAATTTCAAGGCCAAACTCGAAATCGATCTTTCCAAAGTTACGGAGGAAATCTTCCGCCTAGAGACAGCATATTTTTGATGTTAAGGAGTGTAAAGCATCGCTGCCACCCCTGTCAAATGCAGCGACAAATACAAGTATACTCAGCTGTCACCTATCCTAGAAGCCCCAGAGGGCAGTGCTCAATAGACATCCCTGCAGAAGCGCTTCGGCGCGATCAGAATATAGAGCTCTTCCAAGAAATCAAGCAGCTAACCATAAACCCCTCTCAAATCTGCTTCTGTTCTCACTCCATTGGTCCAGAACCTGGCCAGTCTCAGACTATAATCAACTCAACGCAAGGGCAGTGAAGTATTGAGCGCGAATGGCAATGAAAACATGGCATGCATCACTCCCCGACGCTTGCAGCTGTCCAGCAGGCCTCAAAGGAGCAGCGAAATCACAGAGAATCGACAGGAAGGTAAGCAAATTCTATGGATTTTGACACTTTTATAGATGATTCTAAGTTTCCTAAGTCCATTAAGGGCAGTAATCAAGCAACCCAAGCTGTAGTCGATGCAGTTGAGGCCTTACCATCATTCACCTATACTCCCATCGCAAACGCGAAACAACAAGTCAACCAGCGGTTAGGGTCTTACGGGCTCTTGGCTCGAAATCTCTCAACCACCAAGGAATCCACTAAGAGATAGCAATTTTCGATGAGCTTTGTGGCAGCCATCACCAAGGACCAGCTGATCTCTAGCCAAATCATTGAGGGGGCCTTCGATGCCGTGCTGTTCGAGAACTTCCTCTATCACACCCTGCGCCAGCTGCGCACAGACAAAGATCTCGCCCAGAAAAAGATCGTGCTGCTCATGGACAACGCAGTCATTCACAAGTATTCAGAGGTGCTGGAGACTGCTAGGAAGTTCAAGGTCACTGTCCTTTTCAACGCTGAATACTCACCCTGGCTTAACCCAATCGAGCAGTTGTTCTCCTACATCAAGAGGCACCTCCGATAAGAGCAAGCTGACAGCAAGTAAGCATACTATACCTAACTTTTCATAGGATCCACCTGGTGAAGCGGCTCTCGCAGATTCTGAAGGCAATGACCAAGACAGACGTCAACAAGCTCTGGGCTTTCAGCGTGAAGCAGTGGTGCAGCACCATCAAGCATGGATTTGTGTGAAGTTGAGATGAAGGAGGATGAGTTGGGGTGTAGAAGCTAGAGAAGACACCAATACATACAGAAACAGCAGTTTAAATCTTTAATTGCTTGATTTAAAGCCACTTATTACAAATCACACTTTTAAGTTTTAATTTTAACTAATCAAACCCAGAAATCCAAAAACCTCTCTCATTTTCGCTCATAAAAATGACCATTTTGGCTCCTCCTCCACTAAAGTTGTCAAATTTGGTGCTCAAACAGTTGAGCAGGACTTGAAAGTTGCTGAGCTGGGGGTTTTAAAACATGGACAATACTATAAGGTCCTAAATTTCACCCAACACTCATCAAGCAACGAGATATTGACCATTTATGATGATTCCACTCTCGATTATGAATATTTGGTCATAGGTGTCAATGATTGTCAATCATTTTCAATGTTGGACAGTAAAATTTGTAACTGGCTACTCAGATTAGAATAAAATTGATTAATTTGTGATTTCTAGTCTTTTAACTAAGAATACTGATAAAATTTTAGCAAATCTATAACATTCAACTATAAGTGTTCGAATACAAACGAAATCTAAAGTTGGTTAAAATTAATATATATGATTTAAATTTTGATTAATTTCTCATATTTCCTATTTTTATCTATTTTAGCAATATTTGGGATTAACTTTTGGGGCAAAGATAAAAAATAATTGTCAATGAGTCTTTTAAGGAATCAGCAATAATCAAATGCAACTGAAATCAAATATAAATCTAAAAGAGGAGAAGGAACAAGCCAAATGGATTTAAATTTATTAATTTACAAAGATACTGGAAAAGACTTACTGAAAACTTTAATCTTACCAACGATTAAATAACAGATTTGCAATTCAAGTTTGATAACTATGGCGAATACAAGAAATGGTATAAGTAGGGCATAGAGAAAATCAATATTTCAGGGGGACAATAGTGATTGCTGAGATAAGGATTAAACTCAAGAGGTTGACTGCTGCCACAAATGTCCATAATTTCCAATTAATAAATAATAATAAATCAACGAATTTAAACCAGCTGATTAAAATGCAATTTTATCAAGAGTTGAAGTCAGTTTATCAAATGAGGAGTTTTTTTTTGCACAAATTTAAATTGCAAGAAGATCATTGAAGAAATAATTTAGGAGAAGGAGGATTAAAGTCATCAGTTTGATTAAAGATTGAAAATAGTGGAGCAAGAAAGAGATGAGTTGAGGGAAAAATGCAAGGAATTAGAACAATATATTTTGGAAATCTTTTCAGAAACAATCAATCAGAACTAGTAAAGGGTTAAATAGTTTTAGAAAAATGTGTCAAGCGATGATAAAATGAAATATTAAAATCAAAATAATAAAAAAGCAACATGTGACTATAAATACCTACAAGAACATCAAAGCTCCATAAAGAGATCAATACAAGAAGTAGCACAGGATATGAAAATTGGTATTAAGAAAAAGCATCAGATGAAATTCTTTGACTGGGGATTGAGGCAGACAATTGGTGATTCAGTTTCTTATTAGGGATCAATTTTAGATAACAAGCTCTGGGATCAAGTGATAAATGATGCAAAAAGAGGATTAATTAGAAATTTATTCGATGTAATCGTGGCTGACGCTCCTTGGGACAGTACTGCAATCAATCTCAACTATCAAACACTCTCAATTTAAGACTAAGATTCCAATCCAAAGATTGCAGTAAAATGGTTATTTATTTTTGTGGATTACTAACAAAAAATTTGAGGTAGCACTACAATACTTAGAGAAGATTGGATATGAAAAAATCGAGTTAATTACATGGATCAAGATCAGCAAATAGAATCTTTTGAGGGACAATATAGGATTCTATCTAAGACATTTTACTGAGTTTTGCATTGTTGCTAGGAAGAAAGGCAAATTTGCTGAATTATCAAAAATAACAAAAACTCATAAGGCCCCAAATATAATAGTGGAAAAGGTATCCGAATCCTCCAGAAAGCCAGAACAGCTTTATCAGATTATTGAGTAATTTTGTCCAAATGGCAAATATTTAGAGATATTTGGAAGATTGCACAATCAAATACAAAAATGGGTAACAATCGGGAACGAGTCCATCACAAGAAAGAAGCCTAAACAAGAGAAAGCCAGAAAAAAGCTTCATAAAGCAAACCTTAAAAGAATTAATCCTCAAAAGCTTATTATAATTTGACAAATCGTTTTATAATCAATAATGAATAAATTAATTTAATTAAGATTCATCTATTCTTATTCATAATTAACTTAAGGGGTTTTATCTGTATAGTAAACTATAAAATATTATTATAATTATTAAACTATTGGAAGTTGACAGTCATTTAACGGAGACTATTATAAAGCTTCAAATTTTTTTAATATTTTTGAATTGGAAACTGAATTAAAGCATTTAAGAGGACAATAAATCTATAAAAGATCTAAGAGATAACAAGCTTACTTTTAAATAGCTTAATAAACATTAAATATTTTATTTAGCACTAATTGGTGACTCAACTGCAGTGACAGTTTCATTCTTAGGAACAAGAATTGCACAAAAGATTGAAAGAACATAGATTATTACTTATTTTAGTTATTTTAATAGAGAGGACCAGTTTATGTTACTGTCTGGCAATAGCGAAGAGAAATATTTACTGGTGAGAATGAAACAGGAGAAAAGTGACAATGACTTTGGCTTTGTCAAGGACAAGATAGCAACATTAGATTAATAAAAATCGATGATAAATCTTCATTTAGAATCAAAAGTGAAGATGACATCAGGAAATGGTTTTAATCTAAATTCACAATGTCTAATGAACGCCTAAACTTCGAAGAAAGAGGACCTATCTACAGAGAAAGACGTATGATGCAATAATTATAGGAATGTATGACTTCAATTGCAGAGATAGTCAGAGTGTGAAATAAAAAATTACTTGAATGTAGTTCATACTTTGGCTTTAGAAAATATCACAGAACTCTCAATAAAGATTTAAGTCATTAGAGAGACGCTTTTCCAGAGACTGCCCTTAAATGAAGCAGCAATGTGGAGAATATGCTACATGAAACATTTTAAGCATATTAAAGTGGTCAATGACCAACTTTCAAGAGAGTTGAGAAGGATGGAGAAAATAGGCAGTACACTGGAAAAACATACTATTCAATAGATTTAAGAACTCAAATCTATTACGAAATAAATTGATGAGAAAAAGGAAAAGTGGAAGGTGAATTTTGAAGAAACAGAAGACAAGAATTTCTTGAAGTGCATTCAGCTATGAAAATTCTAAATGAGAACTTTATGAAAGGTAAATAAGGACACGAAGGAAATATTTGGTTTGATATAGAAAGAATTTTAAGCAATAGTAAATGCTCTAAGAAATCAAATTGGAGATGTCAAGCATAAAGCAGAAGTAGAGTAAAGAACAATTGAAGAAAGAACTCTGATGCTTATAGATAACTATTTCAAAAATTGTAACATGGCTAAGAGGATTAAAAAGCTAAGGAAGCGGTATAGGGTTTATCTAGATCTTCTGGAATTTATATATTAATATTATTTGATCTTAAGTATTTTTACATACGTTATATATATTTATTTATTAAAAAAAAATGTAAAATATCGATTAGAGATTGAACTCCTTAAAAGATGAAATGAAAGCCTACTTAGAGCGAGTAGCATATTAAAATACCGAAAGATTATTAGAATAAAAACACAACTATGAAATGTTGCTGGAAGGTTATGTCAAGCTTTTTCTATAGACCTTGAAAAGCGTTTCAATGACCTTATAAAACAGTACAATAATGAAATTGATTCCTAGGAAGCAAAATCCGAATAAAATTAAAATTATAGAAGAAGAGCTCAAAGAGAAACTACAGAAAATAAAAATTGAGGCTGCTCTTAAAAATGAAAGCTCTGCCAAGAAAGAAAATTAATTAAGAAATGGATAGAGAGACAGTTGAATCATAAAATTGAAGATTTAACGAAAATTACTGATTAGAAATGTATTGAGAATGAAATTGTAGTTAGAAAATATCACTGAAAACGGGCATAGCAGTGAAAATTGGAAAAGTAGCAATGTAATGAAAGTACTTAAGGAGAAAAATTTACTTTAATGCACTGATATTATCGTTAAAAATCTAAAGTTTGAATTTCAAATTGACTTTAAAGATTAATTAAATCTATAATTTTATTATTTAAGTAGATGAAAAGTCTAGAAAGAACAGTAGGTTAGACGAAGTGACTAGATTAATTTAAACTCCATAATCACTTCTAGATGAAAAAATATAATTAAGATAAATTATAGAATCTGATGCTAGTATTTTATTTATACAGTAGCAAGGTGAAAGTCTGAAAGTTTAATAAAAAGCAAACCTAAATGAAGATGAAGTAAACTGCCATAAAGAACACAATAATATGATAGCTTTGATGCCAAAGCGTTTCGACTCCCTATATAAATATTTAGATGACAAATTCAACGAGGAAGCAAATAAAATGATTTGAAAGGTAGACTCAAACATAGCTGAATTTGTAGATATGAGAGACAAGCACGATTATTAATTAAATTTGCTGAATGAAAAGTTAGATTAAAACTAGAGTAAACTTGACGACTTAGACAAAAGAGTGAAAGATAAACTTGAAGGTTTCGACATATTATTTCATGAGGAGCGAGAGCAGAAGGAACGTGTATATAAAGTGAAAAAAGTGATGGAAATTATGCTTAGTCAAATATGTGGGGCAAAAGAGATGAATGCAGAATAAAAAATACAGAAGCGTTTAGACTAAATTGAAATTAATGCAACTAAGAATGACATGCTAAATCAAAACCCAAAACCACTTAATGAGGTTTATAAGTGCTTTGATTTGTAGGGAATAAGTTAGGGGTTGGGTTATTAATTAAATGTGAGTTAACAATTTTAAGATATTGGGGTCTATTTATGATAAAGAGCATATAAATTTAGTGTTTAAATTGCGATATGGATGTAATATATACACTGATTAAGTCAAACCAGTTTTAAACAATAAGTCAATTGCAATTCTCTTAAAGCGAAGTCCGTCAACTGTTCGCTCTCACTGTCTTATAGCTGTATAATTAAAGCAATAATAGCTGAATTTTAAGCATAAGAGGAGTTCAAAAGTCCTATAAAAGCATACTGACTATCTTATTAATGAAAAAACCTTGAAGTATTGGGCTCACTTCTCTCTCGACGAGCTAGCTATTATATTTCACTGCCAGTTCCATGAGTTGAAGATCTCGGCGTAATCTGTTGCTAACATTTATAAACGAAATGGTATCTCTTACAAAAGTGTGAATCGTATCAAGAGAGTGATTGATTTCACTCTGCCATTTTACTACAATAATTGAAATTATATTAATGATTAAATACAGAGAGCTTATTTGAACAATACTAAGTTTATACATGCTGATGAGGCTGTGTTTACCTTCAACACTTTCATCTAGAAGTCTTGGTATCAGAGGCATAGTAATTTATAGGTATATGACTAAAAAGTCAATGTATAAACAATGGCGATTCTTGGAGATATTAGCGAGGATTCTGATTTAGAAACATAAGTTATTCATCCTCGCTCTATTAAGACAGAGCAATATATTAAGTTCTTAGAGCAGCTGAGAGAGAAGTACCCTGAATAAGAGATTATACCATTCGTTAATAATCTTTCTGTTCATAAGACTAAAGAAACAAGGAAGAGTTATGAACAGCTTAAAATAACACCAGTGTTCAGCGTGCCTTACAGCCCATAGTTTAATGGAATTGAATTCTACTGGAGTATTTTAAGAGGTCATTACAATAAACTGCTGCTATACCACTTGGTGCATGATCTAACTATCGATACAGTAGACTTTATTAAAAGCTCAGCGAAGAGAATGGATAATTAGTTGGCTTAAAAGTGTGCTAAAGAAAGGAGAGTAAATGTATGCAAACAAGCTATATAGTTAAGTTAATGAATATATTAATCACATTTAAAATTCTTTTGTTGGAGCTGGCTTCTCTTTCTTTTCTTCCTCCTGTTGCTTCCCCCCTCCTATGTTTCTTATCTTTCTTACTGCACAAACATCTTTGTTCATGGACTCTGGTGGCTAAATATTTGAATAAAGTCTCTTGCTAACTTCATACTTTGTCTTGAAATATAAGGGTGCTTCTGCAACTCTGACAGCCAGCTCTCACCTATCTTGATGCCTTGTTTGTTTTTATTTTCTAAAGAGATGCTGTACCTGTTTTTATGAGATTCTTGAATAATTTCTTTCAAGTAATCACCTTTGAATGTTACGAGTTTTCCAAAGAAATAATTCCTTTCAGATAGTTTATTTGACAATTAATTCTTAGTAGGCATGTACTGCGAAACTTCTGGGTCATTCATTACATCATCATATAAATTAGTCACTGAGATTTCAGGATAGTTAGGAACCTCTGCAAGCTTTACATCTTAAGTTTTCAATGCTTTCTTCTCTTCAAAGAGTATCGCTCATAAAAATGAAACTTTAGTACCTTCCATCTTTGGCAGAAACAAACCAACTACATAATAAAGATTAGTTACTATGAGTTCCTAACCTTGCTGCACCAGGTAACGGTGCAAATCCTCCTTGCTTCTAAATTTTTGAATCAATTCTTGTGCTTGCACTCTTTTCATTGCATCATTAATTGACTCCATCTTGTTTACAGAACTAAGAAAGGATATTCAAATCTAAGTTTATTGATTTCAATTATATAACTCTGAAAAACTTACTATTGAATATGGACATCCTATAGGAGGTCAACCTCAAAGTAGGATATGGAGAAGGTTTTGAGAACTGGTTTCAAACTTGAGGCATTGATATAAATTTCTACTGTTGTAGTTCCATATTTTTAAATTTAAATTGGTACATACTTAATTAGGAGCAGCTCCTAAAATGCTAGTACTTAATTAGGAGCATTAATTAGAGCTAGTACTTAATTAGGAGCACCCTAATTTTAATCATAAAATAACAAAATACCTCCTAAAGCAGTACGTACTTAATTAGGTGCATCTCCTAAACCGGTACGTACTATAATCAACTTATTATTGATAGTAAAAATGGTAACTTTCTCATTTATTTTTAGAGCTGGATCGTCTTTTAGCACTAATATTTCTTCTCCTATACTCTAAAAACTTCCCTTGAAACTTGTGGGCTTGCAAACCTCTCATATAAGCTCTCATTTATAGAAGCAGTTTTATAATTTTAAATTCAAATTTAAATATGAGCGCTAACATTTTAATTAAAAACAACAACGCTCCCATCAAACTAAATGAGACTTACCTTTGGCAGCAATAAAAAGTGTGATAGGTGTGAGATGAACTCTCATTAAGAACTACCAGAGCTATCACTTGAGGTCTCTGTTATTAAAATAGAAATTAATAATAGAAAAATAAATGGCAAATAAGTGTGTGGGAGACAGAGAGGAAGAGAAAGGTAATAATGAAATTCCTATACAGACTGAAGAAGTTAAAGTATTTTTTGTGAGAGATTTTGCTCATAAATCAAGCTGGTACATACATATGAAGGAGCATAGAGAAGCCAAGCCCACTTTATACTTAAAGTATGATAAAATCGATGAAAAGTATGATTGCTTTGAGTGCAAAAAGCAATACTGTCATACCAGAGACTTGAAGAAGCATCTTTTAAAAGCTCACAAAAAAGATATAGAAATTGAAAAGAATAAAGTAGAGATGAAGATTCTGAACAAAAGAAAAGCTAGGGATTATTCTAAGGTGGCAGTGCCTGAATAAGATAGAGAATTAGAGTACGTAAAAGAAGGCACGCAACCAGCTAACCACTGAAATCACATAAATTAAGGTCAAGACTCAATACAAGAAAATTCCTGATCTTGCTTAAATTGACTTAGATACTTGTATTTAAAGCTATCTTATTTTAGGAGACTCCTTTGATAAAAAAAATTATAAATGATCATCAATACGCATACAAAGTCTACCCCTTCAAGTATCTTTTAAATGATGATAAGTATAAGATGGAACTCACAAATGAGTATCAAGCACTCACCCAAGCAAACTTTAAAGAGTGCAAATACTTAATAAAGCTTGATGTTGTTCTCCTTGCCAAAGATCATCTTGCTTTCAGACTCCCACTCTATGAAATGACCCTAAAAGATTCATTACAGATCAAAGGAATAATTAGTAGCTTGCTTTAATAGCAACTTAAACCTGTAAGGTATTCAAGAGCTAAACATGTTAGGCTTTATTCACAGAGACTTGAAGTCTGAGAATATAATGATAAATATTCCACCTGTAAGTGTTGCAATAATTGACTTCAACAGAGCACTAAGGGAAGAAGTATCAAGGCTTGGGAGCGTTATGGGAACACCAGGCTATTATCCAGAAAGAGAAGACTGGAGAGATGGAGACTTTTAACGGGATGTGTGGGCTATGGCAGCAATAATTGTAATAGAATGCGATATGCCTCGCAACGATTACTATTAAGCGAGTATAATTAAAATGTTGAGACTGTTAAAAATAAATCTAAAATGAGATCAAATAAAATTATTTTCATATCAATATACATGTTTTAAGATCAAAAAGTCACTAATTTGAATTATGTTTGAGTAGATGCTTATTTAACTTTAATTAATTAATCAACTATCTAAAAATGGAATTTTTGTTTTTTTCAACATTTCTGATTTATTTCTATTTTAGGGCAGTGATCAAGTTGATGCTGTGGCTGATCTCTTTTCATAAATTTTTCATAGATATCTTTAGGGTATCCTCAGGGTATCTTCCTCAAAAAATAAAAAGTGTGGAGACTGTGGAGAATTTTGAGTTTAGCATCACCAATAACAGTAAAAATAGCATCAATATCACTAATAATCTCAAAATCAAGCATTATTAGGAGTATGGGATTTTTTCTAAAACATCTTGTTTTTTCTTAAATTCATAGATATGAGACCTAATATTGAAAATGATGTTGTTGAAAAAATTAGTGATGTAAAATTTTGAAATTCTCTAAAATTTCAACCAGACTCCTAATAATGCTTGATTTTGAGATTATTAGTGATATTGATGCTATTTTTACTGTTATTGGTGATGCTAAACTCAAAATTCTCCACAGTCTCCACACTTTTTATTTTTTGAGGAAGATACCCTGAGGATACCCTAAAGATATCTATGAAAAATTTATGAAAAGAGATCAGCCACAGCATCAACTTGATCACTGCCCTAAAATAGAAATAAATCAGAAATGTTGAAAAAAACAAAAATTCCATTTTTAGATAGTTGATTAATTAATTAAAGTTAAATAAGCATCTACTCAAACATAATTCAAATTAGTGACTTTTTGATCTTAAAACATGTATATTGATATGAAAATAATTTTATTTGATCTCATTTTTAATTTTTTTTTAACAGTCTCCACATTTTAAGACAGAACCAGAGTCTCTTAATCTATAAAAAATTGGCAGAATCAATAATAATTTAACCAAACTCAAGATCAGATATATCAATAGAGCGGATAGAGTTGTGGTTAAGTAAGATAAACTTCAGACCTCTCCCATAATTCAAAAGTGCATTTTGAGTGATTAAATTAAATAAATATACTATAAATTTCACATTAAAACCAATTAATAACCCCAACCCCTAATTAATTCCTTCAAATCAAAGAACTTATAAACCTCATTTAGGGGCTTTGGGGTTTTGAATAAAGTCTCATAAAATTAAATGGACTCTTAATTTGAGGATTCAATCATGGAAGTAACCTAATCACTGAATAAACATACTGGAGTGTTAATGATTTGTTTGCTAATTTTTACCAAGTTTTCAACAAAAACCTCAAAGAAGCATTCGGATAAAGAATGCAATAAATTCGGGATACCAGTGAGAATATATAAATTGATAACTAATATTTTTTATTTTGATATTCTTATAACAGAGGAGATATCTGCAGGCAAAAGTTAATTCAATGTTTTATTAAATAAAGCAGAGGATATGGATATTAATGGAGAGAAATAAATAAGCGAACTTAATGGCATTATTAATTTTTATAATCAAATTTTAATGATAAGATGGAGGTGGGAAGACTGCCTTCAGATTTAGTTGGTAGAATAGCAGAATAACATTATCATTTATTAACTATAAAAATAATATAATATTAATAAATTGATTCGTTAATTTGCCTTTTTACAATAGCTAGCGTATAATTTGTTTATCAAATAGTTTTATTTTAAAAGGGTTTATTAGAGATTAAGATAATTATAATTATAATTAATTTTGATAAAATATATCAAATTAAATATAAAATTCTAATTTTAATGCAGAAATAATCGCAATAACAGAAACTGACTTTCCAAGAATTTTGCAGGGTATTACAGGCATCTTTTATTTTTCATTTTAATTTTATTATAGAATTGAAATTCTTGAAGAGAGACTCATTAATTAAAAGTTAGTCCAAATCATTTTTTATAATAGATATCATTCATAATATATGATCATTTTTAAGAATATTTATTTCAATGAGATATTAATTATATTCAATAATAATCTAATTACAAATTAAGAAAGAAAGAAAACAAGTTAATATAGAATAACATAAATATTGAAATATAAAAGAAGCAGGCGAAGGAATTGAAATAGTTTCAAAATCACACTTATATATATAATTAGGAAAATAATGGGATAGATTCCAAAAATTAGAATACTCTTCAATATGATTCAACTCACTATTGCTTTTTTAATTGGTGTTATTTATGATATATTTGAATCTATATTAATAGATATAAAACAAAGTAATAGCACTGCAATTCTAGTTAACTACAATTGGTAGTTGTAAAATAAGTTCAACTTGCAAAAAAGGTCATGAACATATCAAATTAATTGGTCTTATAAATTAATATTGATTTTTCACCAATAAGTCGATAAAATCTATATTATATTAATAAATAGGCAATAGTTTGCATGCAAAATGGATTAATTGAAGTTGCGTTTAATTACCTAAATAAATCAGTAAGACAAATTTAATTAATCTAACAAATTGTATATACTAAGCACGATTAGATCTGACGATTTTTGAGTTGCAATCACTACACTTAAAGTAGCAATTGACTAAGTGGATAGGAAGGGTTCCATTAAATAATATCCTCGCTTCTTTCTTCTATGTTAGTAAAGATTTTGGAATTGCACTTAAGTATACCTTTGAGGCTTAGAAATATGCAGTAGAGTAGGTTATTAATCATATTAAATCTATTCAAATGTTAAAGTCATATAAATTCAATGTGATTGAAACTAAAAACTGATAACCATGATTATATCACCCGTAAAATCACAATAACCCATGATTTCATTAAATTAGAATTCTTAGATTAACTACAATAGCAACAGCAGATTATCAGACTTGCCAAATCATCCATTTAAAAACTTAAAAATCAACTCCGAACTAGAACATCTTTTCTTAGGCCGCTAAGAAAAGCTCAAATATATTAAACCTAATATTATTAGTTATTCTATGAATCACATCTCCTCATCACAAGATTAATCTCATCTATTGCACATGACCACAAACCGATAAAATTTAAACAACACAGCTACATCTAAGAATCTAGAGGAAAGTTCTTCTAAAATCTAAGAGTTTTAGTAAGAAGCACATAAGATCAACTTAAGCGACGTTGATTTGATTGTTGCCATTGATTAACTCAGGTTAACCACTTAAAACACCAGCATTGCAAAGAATTAGCTATTGGTGGATCTAGAAGAATCAAAATAAGATAATGACACATAAATATAAGAATAGGAGATAGTCGTGGAAGTAAAATAGCAGTAATTTGTGAGGGATAAGAAGAGTAATTTGTAGATTGCCACTGTGTCTCTAAATAGAATTCAGTTGCAACTCGATATGGATAACGACTGATGCAAAAATACACACACACATATGAATCTTGTTATCATTATGATTTTTGGATGTTAATATATCCATAATTTAATTAGTTTTGTAGATAGCAAGAATATCATCTATACCGGCTCATAAGGTTATTGTAAATTAATTAATAAATAAATAAATAATTGATAAAGAACAATATAAAAAATGGGTATGTTTAGTTAAATAGAAAAGGCTTTTTACTAAGATCAAATTTAAAAAGAGAAAATGTAAAAATTTTAGGATCAATAATAATAGAAACAAGGTGGTTGGAGGATCCAATTCAGCTATTTAAGCTCAATAATAAGATTAACTTTTAATTTTAAATTGGTCATTTTAGGATTTCCTTGCCTAGTTTATTAAGCAACCAATAACTGGGTTATTTAATCCATTTGGAGGAATGTTAGTCAATAAAACTGATGGATAGTAATTAAAAGATTTACGAAGACTTGAATCATACTTGGTTACGCTTAATGCTATTTTTTTAAGTTTAATTCTTTAAAAAATGTTTTAATAGTTTTAAATGTTTGAAGAAAGAAAGAAATTATCATTGTGACAGTGAACTTCGCTTAACTAAATGCAACGACACTGCTTTTATCTACATGAGAGTGGGACTAAATGAATTCAATCAATTTGCTCATGAAAACAACATTAGCTATTGAGTTTTACTATCTCAGAGAACTGTGTGATTATAATTAAAATATTATTTGATGAATTATTAAATTAATTTCTTTAAATGAGTTAATTACAAATCTTTAAACTGGAAGGCAAACAGTAGTACATTTTCAAAGACAACGGGCATAATGAAATAAAATTTGTTTTAATTTTGACCAATGTTTTTCGTGATTACGACTATTTACTGTTCCCAAAATATATCTTGCCACATTTAAAAGACACAACCTACTTGAGTTTTAACAAAGCTCGCTTAGACAAACGAATAAATAGAAGAAACTTCCCTTAAACCCCTTTGGATAAACTTAAGAACCCATGCCAATAAACAATGGTAAAATTACTGATATGGAGTCATTTGAGTTTGCTTGGAAGAAAATTATTGATGAATTCTTAAAAACCTATTGAGACTATGCAGAGCATAGGAAGTCAAATCGAGGCGTGGCAAAATTCGACAGTGATAAATTATTCGGAGTCATCATGTCTAAAGCCTCGATTAATATGGGAGAGAGATTTGAGTAGCGTGAAGAAATAACTCAGATAGTCTTTGAATCTCTAGGCGCTTATAGATTTGCTTTTGTGCCACAGCAGTCTTAAATTATTAGCTGACTTGAAATATTCTGGTGTAGTTGTAGACTTCGGAGCTAATATGACTCAAATATCACCAGTTGAAAATGGGTATACAAGCTATTACTCTTCAAACGCTTTTAGTGTCAATGGTAATTCAGTTGACAAATATTTACTATACAATTTGCACCTTGGCAATAATCTAAGCCCAGACATTTCTAATTAAATGTCCCTTGATCGAGTGAAAGGGGATTTAAAGTAAAATTTGTGGGAGAATCAACCAGGAATATCCCCAAATAAATGTATCCTACCTGATATGAAAAATTTGGTTATAAATAGAGATAAAGGCTATGATAGGGATGTTTTGGCTTTCTTATATTTTAACTCAGATATAATCAAGGAAATGGAAAATTCTTACACAAAGCCAAAAATGACAAAGCAACCTTGTGGCAATGGTAAAAAATTATGGTAAAAATTTCTTGAGAAAAAATAATATTCAATTATTAAATATATTAATTATTTCATATTTTTATGTTTAGCTTAATTGAAATTATTTTTAGTGTTAAATCTATGACCATATAAGAAGCTGGATATACTTCATTTGGTAACAATCATACAAATTTATTATTTTTAAAAAATGCTTATTAATAAGCCTTAATTATTTCTTTTTAATTTTGTACATTTTATTTAACTAAGGGAAGTAAATATTAATTTATAATTTTTTGTTGAATTTACTTAAATTTAATATAAACTTTAATTATAATTTGTTATGAATCCCTACAATTAAAACGAGCAAGCTACTTAGGAAAGTATATCAATAATCAACCAAATCTTGAAATGTGTGCAGAACTACACAGTGGGAGAAAACGTCCAGAAGAGCATGATAGATACTGTACTTTTAACAGGTGAAGGCATAGGACTTAACAACCTTGGTAGTTTAGTGTAGATGCAACCTGAAACTAAGTTCATTGACGAGTACCCCTAGATCAATGTGGCGCAGCAAGAAGAACCAGTCACATCTATATACAAGGCGCTAAATTGTACGCTTCAATGAAGCACTTGGACAATATACTAATTACGAAGTAGGAGTATCTAGTAGAGGGTCATTGCATAGTCAATCGCAAGTATTATTGACAATAATAAATGTGAAATGTAATTGTAAACTTAAAATCAAGAGATATTTGCTTTATTTTTTAAATCAAAATGTAAAATAACTCTGATTATGGTAAAAATTGGTACAAATTTTATTGAATAAAAATTTAATGAGTTAAGTCTGTCAAAATTAATAACTTGTCAACAATTCAGACATTGCGCACGTCAGGCCAATTAATAACACCTCTGGACAGTAATTCAATATGAACTTGAATATGAGTGTGATTGATTATCCAATAAATCATACAATAATATAATATAATTACATAGAATATTTTTTATTGAGTGTTAAAATACAGTCAGTATTGGTAAAAAAGAAGAGATCAAAGAACAAAGTAAATATAATTGGTAAAAATTTTAAATATTCAGGCAATTATTAGAAGT
Organism: Oxytricha trifallax; assembly: GCA_000711775.1. Taxonomy (NCBI): domain Eukaryota; phylum Ciliophora; class Spirotrichea; order Sporadotrichida; family Oxytrichidae; genus Oxytricha; species Oxytricha trifallax. The sequence goes on from ARYC01020097.1 coordinate 19,065, forward strand.
AATACAGTGATTTAATTTGATAATTTATAATATTTAAATAAATTTTGTATTATTCATTCACTATGTATTCCTAATGTAAGGCAATCGAGAAAAGTTGTCTAGCTTTTGTCGATTGCCTTAATAAAGTTTAATTGATTGATTAATTTTTATAAATTAGGCAATATTATATTCTTTGTTATTTTTAATCAAGTTATTTACATGCCTGTATATGAGTAAATGTTATTACATTTAGAAGTAATAGTCGCAATTTTATTAAACTTATTTAATTATATTTCAAACTTTTTCAATGAGAGATGCTTAAAAAATAAGGTATTAATAAAATAGTAATTACAATCTAATAATTTAAAATAAAGCATATTATATATTATTAAACTTTTTTAGACAAAAAGTACTAAAGAATACTTAGTATATGATTATTAATAAATAAATTGTAAATAACTTATAAATATTTAATAATTTTTAAAGCTAAATAATTTAGTAAATTCCAATATTTTAAAAGTTAGGAAAACATAGCTTATATCAAACATCTCAATATTATCTTCGTTTATATTATAAAGTTTATTCAAATGAATTTATATAAATAGTTTAAAATTGCATAACTTATCTATCCTCACTATATTTAATCAAGCCTCGGATTTTTTTGAAAATTTTATTAAATCTCAGATCTGCTGATAAAATAAAAATCCAATAATTTTATTGTTTAAATATACCACAATTATAATACTCAAATATTATAAGTAAATTAAATTTAATGTGAAGTTTCATTTAATAATAAATATTTCCCAAACTTAATATATATATAGATTGCCAATAAATATCTTTTTATATTTTGCTATTTAATGTATAGAAGCATGGGTGGTGTAGCTGGAGGTGATCCCTCAGAGCCACGAAACCCAATTGACTTTATTTCATAAAATTTCCTTCAAGTTCTAGAAGTAAGTAACAACTTATTCATAACTATAGATTATCATAATTAAGATGAAATGCTAATTCGTAACTTTTATTCAGGAACTCGAAAAATCTGCGAAAAGGAAGGGAAGTTCTAGGAAGCGCAATAAGCCAAAAAACGTTTAAGAACTGAGGAAATCAAAAGATGTTAGAAAATGAGAAACAATATAACTAGACATGTAAGTGCTTTAAAACTTATCATAAATTTAAATAGCTTTAGTAAATAAATTTTAATGTGAATGATTTTAGAAAGCGGAGATGAAAACACTAGAAAATGCATATAAAGCCGAATTGGAATAGTTAATAAATAAATGGTAAAGTATAATCATGCTCAATTTTGAAAACGAAGCTGCTCTCCTCGAAATTAAACTAAATAAGAGGCATTAAAAAATTGAGTTGGGGCAATTTAAGAAACAAATTTAGAAAGATTAGTATCTTGGAGCTCAGGGAACTGGGTCAACTTAAGTCCATTACAGATGTGAGATTTTAAATTTGAAGAAAAAGAGTGATTTACTAGGATAGCAGTGATTTTACAATGAAGTCAAGAAAGTGAAGAGTCAAATGAAGGAACTATAGTCAATTGAGAATGAAAAGCTTGAACTCCAAGATAAAGGAAAATTTCTTAACAAAAATTATATATTAGTACTGAAACATTAGAAAGAATTGTAATCTTTGAAAAAGAAGCACAGTTCATAGAGGGAGTAATTGAATATGCAGCAGCAGAAAGAGTTTGAAATTATTGAGAAGAGGTCTGTTAACGTGCGGAACGATATAAAAGCCAAATATAGAAAAGAAATCAAGAAACTTTTAAGACATTAAATCAATAAATAGATCACTTTAATGACATATATAAATTTCTTTTGTAATTAAAAATAAAACCAAATTAAAGAAAATTGATGTTCTAAGTTATAATAAAAATATGATAATGAGAGAGTAAGTGCTATCAATCACACATGGCAAGAAAATTTCTGTAAGGATTATGAAATAAAGAGGAGGATTATGTTTTTAATTTAGTTCATATAAGCTTTATAGTTTTATTTGTTTAATTGATAGATAAAATTTAATTATACTTAAAAAAATACTGACATTTAGATATAGTTTAATTTTTATATATTATTAGTTTAAAAAATCAAATTAATAGGTTTTTCACATATCAATAAATTATAACAAACAAAATTAAAAAATATATTTATGTTAAAGTAGAATTTAAATTTTAAATCTACTATATATTAACTGCTGTCAATAGCTAATTGTTTAAAATTATTGTAAGTTTAATTTTATACATAAAATGCAAATAAGTTTAATAAACCAAAATAACTTCAAACTTAGCTATTCCAAAATATACTTAAATTTAATCAAAGAGCGTGAGAATAGAGTTTCTTGCTCAGATAGGTGCTATTAAAGCCAAATCGTAGATTTCAGGGATATAGTTGCGCATTTGCTGCTATTGAGCCACCCAAATCATGAGAGGTAGCGCCAAGGATATGAGACTCTCAGAGTTGTCTGTTGTCTCTTCCAGACGGCAGGGACTCTCAGGACAGTTGGGGCATTGCTTCAGCTTGCTCCACTTCTCCTGGTTCAGCACTAACTTGCAGTAGATACAGGCACGTATCTTGTTCATGCTCGAGGTCAACCAAGTATCATAAATGATCTGTATATTATTTGAATTAGCATTAAACTCAAAGGAATTATGATAGGTTACTATATTTTTAACATAATTATTGAGACTTATCTAAGGACCACTTGAGGATTTGTATTTGTTTCAGTTTATCTTGCGGTGTCTTCTTCTGTCCTCCTCATCACTGATGTCTGCTTCGTTGTAGAGTCTTGCTTCTGATCCTCAGATCTCACATCACTACCATCTTCATCCTTGATGATCTTGATCTTCTTGGGCATAGTTAATTGAGAGCTTACTACAAAATTGTATTTAAATTTAAATGGGACTTACGAAATAAAAATAATCAAATTAATAATTCTAAATTTGGCTCTATTTTAGAAATTTAAATGGCAATGAGCTAATCATAGTTAAATCAATTTAAAGACTTATTATAGTTATTTAAAAAATTAAATATAGAATTAACTTGAATGTATAATTTCTCAAAGTGCAATCATATTTATATTAAGGCTCATGAATGGTTATATTAAGTTATAAATCAATAAAAATATAATTTAATTGCAAAAATAATTAAATAACTTATAATGTAAAATAATTTGAATTTTAGATAAGGCTGCTATCATCTAGAATTTGTTACTTAATTGATTTATGTATGAGTTAATGAATAATGTCTAATTCTCGTCTAAGCATCATATGCTCCTTGCCAATTGTTGGTCATTTTCCTCAAGAATTTCATCGCTCTTATGGGATACTTTGGGAATGTGAAGAGCATGGCTGTTGAATTAGAAATTCAATCTCTCAATTTTTTCCCCGAATTTCTCTTGCTTGATCATCATGTTGCCGTAGTTTGATTGGTTTCCATCGTCCAAACCCAAATCCAAGTACTTGTCAGAAATATCGTTAATTATTTATCTGCATTAATTCTCGAAAGCTTTCATGTCAAAGTCTAAACATAAGATTGTATTAGTTTAGGTCTAGGGGGGGGGTCTTATGAAATATTGAAGCTAAAAATTACTGATTAAACTTACTTGAATTCTGAGCTTAAGCAATGAGGTTTTAGCCTTGCTTCATTTAATTATCTTCCTTAAAAATAATGTTTGGCTTTTTATCTAATTTGATGGAGGTTACTGCTATAGTCTCTATTGATAAGCTTAAACCTACTGCTACTAGTTTTACTGTTAGTTTCCTCTCGCGTTATTTCCATTTTAGGATTACATTTAATTTTTAAAATCAATTTGTTAAAAAATATTATAAGATCTATTATGAAGATATTCAATAAGCTCATTCACCTTTTTCTTTGATTTTTGCTCTCCACACTTCTCCTTAAAATACAATATAATATTGTTGGAAAAAAAATAAAATTTGAAGTTGAGTCATTCTATTATTCAAAAAATCATTGTTAGTGTTATTATTAAATAAGAAATTTAATAGGTCGCACTCTTTCCGAATGTGGAACTCTAAGCCAAGCAATAGGATCAACCATGATCCACTTAGACCACAATACTAGTAGGAAGAATCATAAGTCGACCAAACTCCCTGTTCCTTCCAGTGTACCGAACAGGATGACGGAGAGAACCTTATTGCTTACTTTAACAATAAGCAATTAGAGAAACTAGCAGAGTTCGCTAGTCAGGGACTCCTGAACATAGACCTCAACAACCACGAAGCAAATCTCTTAGCGCTAGCAATAGACGAGCCAAGTATGTAAGACTACTTTTCAATGAGATTCAAAGAGGAAGTGGAGGCAAGATTTGTCAGAAAAAAGCTCAAGGAACAAAGAGCGAAAAGGCCCACACCTTCACAGAACAAGCAAGAGCATACAACACAATAGTTTCCAAACAAACAAAGCATGGAACAGAGTCAAGGCCACGTTGTACAGCCCCAAATTTAAATTTAAAGGGTTAGTCAACCCGCAATATTTAATGGTAATCCTATTATATAAACAACTAAATAACACTCTCTATCTGGCACCTAGGGAGGTAGTCTACTCAAAGATATTTTTAAGCTACAAAATAACTAAATAAACTTATTCAATAGCTCCAATACTTAACTCCCAACCATAGACATCTGGGGAAAACCAATCGTTAATCACTCTAAACAAACACCCACGTGGAATGATTTGTTAAAATCTGATTTTTCATTAGCTCAGTAACTTAATTTATACAAAACTCAGAGACCAGATCAACAAAACCCCATCTTCAAATAAAATTTATTTCCTTAGAATTTTGGTACTAAATAGGAATAAAATAGAAGTTAAGGTAATGACGCACCTACATTATCAAATAGAGGAAATCAAGACTGTCAACCTACAAACAAAAATCTTTTTGACCAAAACAATACATTAGCTGAAGTCATCAACTAATAATAGAACACCCTCAAACTTGATCAAAACACACTCCAGTCACAGAATGAACACATCAATGACTATCCAAGAGTAAAAAACAAGGCGTCTCAATACTTACTAAAAGTAACAGAAAACTTTTCTGTTGACATCAGAACTAAGGGAAAAATGCCCAACCTGATCAGAACCAATAATATAAATATTTAAAAGGAAATCTTTTTAATAGACCTAATGATTGAACTCCAATCGCAAAATTAAAATTAAAATATTATTGAATACACTGGAAACCTTAACTTACTACAGAACAACTAATAACCCAAGAAAATTAGTTTTACCTTAAGAAATGTGCAAAGGCTCAGAAACTTCTAGAAACTGAATAAGGATATGAATAATTTAAAAATTCGAGAGGTCGAACAGTAAGACACTATCCCATCTGATTAACCAAGAAAAACAATCAGAAAGACTAAGTTCATCAAGAAGAGAAAAAGAAAGTGAATATAAAGAACAGGCGCAGTCGACGAATCGTCTACTGAAGAATGAAGAAAATTTTCTTGTGTACACAAGACTTCAAATCACTAAAAAGGCTAGACCCTTATATATATATATTAAACATATTATTGATCGGGGGGTCCCCAGAGACCTCAATGTGATCGTATTATAATTATTATTGTTAGTGTTGCTGAATGCCTTTTTTGGGGAAAATTAGGGAATCTATTGTAAGTCTTCAATTTTTAGTTAGAAAAGCTCAATATAATGATTATTATTTAGTCTACATATTATTTGATAGTTTTTGAACTTGAACTAAAATGCAATAAAAATTAATTAAAATTTTTTGTTTGCATTGATAGTTTTTGTATATATTTTCTTATATCGTTTCCATTTCTGATTCTCTTTATTTAAATGTATTGAATTTTAATAACTTGTGAAGTTCTTATAATTTTGTTGTAGGAATACATTTGAATTTGGAAAAATAAACTAAATTAAAATTATTAATATTAAATTTGTAGCAGTGATTTTCTGGAAACATAGACAATATGGTATCTGTTCGATAGAGAATTTAAAATTAGCAGGACTTAACTTTTTGCGGCATCCATCTATCGCATCCCTAGAGTGAAGCAACTCAACTTTAATTTAACATTTAATTTTGCTAGAAAAATCACCTAAATCAAACTAATATTATCTTTCTCCAGAGATGGGAACTGCTTATAGTAAATTCCAGCTAATTTTCAACTCCCTATCGAACATGTACCATATTTTCTAGTATTCCAGAAAGTTAACTACTAATAATTTAATATTTTATAATTTAAATGCGATTTAATTTTCAAATTCAAATATATTCCTACAAAAATAAATCTCATACTCTAATTTATTAAGTTAATGCTTCTATTTGAACTATATTAACTCACATTTCGAGAGTAATTTCTAATGAAGCAGTATAAATTCATTTATTTATAAAATTAAAGGCTAAATAAGATAATATTTAGAGTTAGCTATTAGAACTGTACTTAAAATCTTATAAGAATTTCTTTAAAAAATATTTGGCTATAATAACTTTAATAAGAAGAATGACTATAAACAAATTTAGAGAATGATGAAAATTGCATTTCATAATTAGGGTTAAATAAGACGATCATTAACTTCTAGTAAGTAGCCATATTATAAATAATAAAACAAGTTATGGTTGCAATTGGTACGTAAATTATCATTTTAATATGAAAAAAAAAACATAATTTAAATTGATTATGTCGAATTCAGTTATGATATGATTGATCCTTAAAAAGAGAGGAACTAATAAAAATACAATAAATTAAATATTATTTGATAAAAAATCTCGATAAATAGATTTTATAATATTTATTGATTACAACTTGACCAGTGACGAAAGAAATAGAAATATTAATAAATCTTAAAGGAAATGTTAATAAATATTATTAATTAAATAAAGAGAAGTTCCACATTATAATTTTATCAAAGTTTATTTTATAAAATTAATCAATCTCATTTTTTATATCGGATTAAAGTTAATAAAATTTGTAAGAAAAATTATTAAAATCTATAAATTTTACAAAACTTTTTAATAGGGGCTCAAATATTTTAATAAGTATATTATATCTACTTACAAACTTTTTATAATAAATAAAAATAGTTTCGTATTATTATTATCAAAAAATTATAAAATGTTTGACAAATAGCATTTCAATAAAAAAAGGAAAATAAATTGAAAGAATCTCTTCAATAAAATGATGGAATATTTTAACTAGAATTTTTTTATAAATTAAAGGCTACTAAATTTCTGACAAAGATTTGATCAGCTTCTAATATATTCAAGAGGATGGTTTTAAAAAGTGCAGCCATCTATTATTTAAAAACAATTTATCAAATAAAAAAATATAATAATAGGAGAGCTTTCTCAAATGAAAGAAAACTACAAAATGTTATAAATAGATAAAATACAATAAATTAGTAATTTTATTTCCATTTAAAACATAAAAACTGCAAATGTCTATACTGTCAATAAAATATATAAAATAAAGGATAAATAGAGAAGGTTTAATCTAAAACGAAATTTGATAAATTATAACTGGAATTAATTTGATAAATTATATATACACTGTGATATTGAGAAGGCTGAATATATAAGTGCTTAAAATATTAGCATTTTAGTCTTAAAATTTATTGATACAAGTTAGCTATAATTTGCAGCAGCATCATGGATGAAGAATTAATATAGGAATTTCTCATCAGGAAGAGAGAATTAGTCCCATTTTTGCTTGTTAGAAGTAGAGCTGCTAAACCATACTTTAATTCAAACTAGCAGTAGAGTCCACTGTTGGATTAAACGCTGGCGATGAGTGGTCTTAATGAATAGTTGAGGTTTTTTTACTTGGAAGTGATAGACTTTGATATAGAAATACAATTAAATTAAGCTACTATTTTTATTTAGTTAGTTAGTTAGTTTTTAGCATTGAAATTAAATCTGGATATTCGAAATCTATCCAGGATGGTAATTCAAATATACTCAGTATTAGGAATTATCTCTCAACAGTTTGTCAACATAGATGTTGGTGTGCACATCGGCCTTGATTCCGTCGTGAGCGTATCCTTTTCTCTTACCTCGTATTTCTTCCTTATCCTACCTGAGTGTTTCTTCCTTTCTCAGGTGTGTTGAACGTTGTAAAACCCTATTAAGTTCTCTGTTGGAACTGACCCCTAACTAAGACTAGTGGGGGAAACTTATGATTTTACTCTGTCAGGTTTTCTTTTTTAGATTTTCATTCTACTTTCCTAATAAATGGAGTCTGTACGAGAATCATGCTAGTGTCTCATTTATTTGCATTATCCTTGTTCACCAATTTCTTCTAGTCAAGGGAAATGGTATAATTAAGTTTTAATGCAACGTGAAATTATTAACGGTCAAAGTTTTTATTGGCGTGGTTCCCCTATACTTTTATACCTTGCCTGATGTATTCTGAGGAGATTCTCAGATCTGGGACTTATCTCGTAAAAACCGAGTGTCTTTACGGTTTCGAACTCCGGGGTACCGTAATTGGTCGGGAAATCACTCCCTACATACCAGTAGGTCGAAACTATATTTTTATTTAAAGTTGAATCCTGATAGTTATTAGAATGGAGCAGACTGCATTATTTCTCTGAAATTTTGGTCGGTATAAAGTCTTAATTGTGTGACTTAAAACAATCATTATTATCTTAAATCATATTCTTAGCTTTCTTTTAAGGATAGAGGTAATATTAAAATTTGACAAAAAATTTAAATTTTTGTAATATATACCTATCTGTAATTTTAGCTGCTCATTTTCGGACTCAAGCACGGTCACTTATTCCTTGAGATTCTCGTAAACTTGCTTTTTCTTTATTCTGAAGCGGAGTGTGCTAACTCTGTCTTGTATTAATCTATTTATAAAGAAAAGTTAATGATTACGAGTCTATCTTTGACATATATAATAAAAGTATATATTGTAATGGTTTAATATAGTTTTTATAACGAAATTAAAAAAGATATATATAATTATAAGATGATTTATTATTAAATATCTATAAAACAAAAGTCTCCTTGTCACAAATAATTGTTATAAACTTTTTATTTATATTAAATTTCTAAGCAAAAACTTTTAATGACTAATAAATTTATCTTAATTTATTTTAATCTTATTAGAAATATATTACAAACTGCAATTAATGAACCAGCTATGTCTTATCTTCGATGATAAACCCCAAAACCCCAAAACCCCATGAGTTGTAAGCTGATGATGGCATATAAGAATTTTTAGAGTAAATGTAAGTAGATAGTTATAGAAATGCATCAGATTGATAATTATAAATCAGATTGCTCAATAATATGAATAAGTTTTTTGCTTTCCTAATCATGAATATATGTCTTGTTGTCAATTTTAATGATTTAAACGTTCACATTTCCTTAGTTGTACTTTTAGATTGTATGCTCAGTGTCAAGAGTTGTATTATATCCTTTCTCCTACTTTTTTTATTACTGTTACATGCTATAGCTCTAAGGTGTATTTTAGTTTTAAAGACACTGTTGCTATATTTGTTCACCTTAATTTTATTAATCAAGTTTCTCAAATTTTGAGATGCGATTATTCGCGGATTTCACATTATCCTTTATAGCATTCAAGCTTTCAGCAACACCTTGTTTGTGGTCTACCATGATCTTGTTAACCTAGTCTATTACGTTTTTTATGTTTTTATCGACCATTTCGTATTAACGATCGTGCTTGGACTGAGATTGCGTTATTATTTCAAGTTAACTACTATAATTATCAGACAATTCTTTTATCCGGTTATTAGCACATTCAATTGATTTTGTAAGAGTTGATATTTGTTCATGTACTCTCCTAACATGGCTGGCCAATGACTCCTGGGTCGCAATCCCAATAGTTGGTGCAACACCCTTTATATCAGCGACCAAAATCTTGAAAGCTTATTCTATCTCTTCTCACTCTTAGCAAACCAGCTCTGAAATCGCTGGAAGGTCAATATTTTTAAACTTCTCCTCTACCTCTTGTACTTTCATTACGACTTCAGCAACTTGATTATTAAGCTTTGCTAGCAGATCAGTCTCCAAAATTTCAGGTACTTTAATGAGTAGTCGATCATAAAGATCTTTCATAGAGTTTGTGGTCAGCTCTTCAAACCTTGTTGTTATAAGTTCATCAATTTGATTTAACTCAGGGAAGGTGGTGTCCGTTTAAGAGTCCGTTATCTCCTCTTCCGTGTGTCTCTAGTTTGAGGATAAGGATTGTTCTTCAAATTGCTGTCCCTAACTTTTAATTGATTCCTATAGACTTACTGAGGATTTTTAATCATCCATTAAAGGCTTAATTTATTGTTTTGCATTTATAATTTAGCTTGTCTTCGAAGTACTCTTCTTTTGATGTGATAATATAGACTTAGCGGGTGTATTACTTTTATTCTCTGATTTTCTGGCATTTAAAGTGTTGATAATCCATTCCTTATGGGCCTTAATAACTTCGGGTCCGAAACTTTCTTACAGCTATATTTTAACCTGCTTGTAAGACTTCTTGCCAATAATATTTTTATTCTTAAGGAGTTCCATTATACTTGTCCTCTACTTTTCGTACCTCAGATCCGAAAGCTGCTCATCGTTGAAAAATTCTGCTGTATATCCTGAGTCCTCCTACTCTTAGTTGAAAGCCGCCACCTATAAATGCTTCTTATTTGGTTTTTTTTTGGATGCCTTGCCCATCTTTGTTACTATTTAATTCTATATTGTCAAGCTATTTATAAGGAAAACTGTTGATAAATATAGAAGTGCTCAAATTAAAAGTTTTCTTATTCTGTATGTTGCTTTTTTAATCTGAATTTCACTATGTTTTAAATTGCTATTAATAAATAATTGACAACTATTCTTAACAACATTAATTTTGATTTAAGTAACATGAATTTTGTAAAAGTATTACAAAGTCTAACAAAGTGTCAAAAAATTAATTGAAATTATTATCCAAAGTAAAATAAACAAAGTTCTAAGTTATCTTATGACAACTTACACTAATACTACCAGCAATATGATGGTATTATTGAATTAGAAAATAAATTGAGTGTTGAATAGGTCTCATCCTTATTAGTAAATTCATAGTGTGCAAGATAGATAGAATTGATTTAGTCAAAATTTGCTTGAAATTTTATAAGATGCTTTTTGTTGGTAATATTTTGTAAGAGTTTGTAAGAGTTTCTAACACTCTGAAATACTTTAACAGAGTTTGTAATACTTCTTAAATGCTTGATCATGACTACCAAACATCGATGGGGTTTGCTAAAACATCATAATTTTGACATTTCACATTGGGGAGTAAATTTTAACCACCCATGGGTTAATTTTTACTCCGAATATAAAAGTTTGCTATACAGTTGATAAAACTTGACAAGTTTTAATTTAAAGAGATAAAATTATTTTTTAATGGCTTAATAATTAAAAACTTTAGCTCTCAATTAAATTCACTCATATCATATAATTGTTATTCTATTAACTAGGCTATGAGCTTAAAGGATTCCCCTCCTGGTCTATTATCCCTCCTTGATGGAGTTGCATCACCAACTGCTTATAGTTGACAAGTTCTTCAACCTGTCCCCTAAGATCGTTAATCTCATTTCTTACTCTCTAATTCTACTCCATAAATTTTTACTTAGATTTAGCACCGGGATTCTGACTCTATTTTTCTTCCTCTTAGTTGTGCTATCTTGATTTTCTTTTTGTGCTCTGCTTGAGCAAATATGCAGACCTTCCTTTGTTTACTAAATAACAATGACAAGTCATTATAAGCTTACCGCTATAAGAAATAGAATTATTCAGAGCCTCTATGAATTGTGGCTTCATATGCACTAAGTTATTTTGTGAGGTATCAAGTCTTATCCTTCTCTATTCTTTGGCACTTTGTATCATATTGTTGACTCCATCTGTATCTAATGATAACAGAATATCTGTAATCCATTTTTGTCTAAATGGAGCCAATCCATTTAATCGGGAAGGAATTTCAAAAGAGAGGGCTTGCCTTCAGCGTGCGATAGGAAGTCATCTGCTGTCAGACCCTCTATTTGGGGAACAGCTGAAACTATCACATCACATCGTTTTAAGAACTATTGAAATTTACAATTTAAATTATTACCTCTTTCTCTCCTGTTAATATGCTTCTAAAGAAGTATATATTTGAGCAATTCATCTTGGGCAGATACGCCCCACATTCCTATGTCAAAAAATCGTAAAGCTCTTTTTTTGACCCAATTTTATTTCTCACCTAGCTGACATGGATCTCTTGTAAATTATTATTTGAGAGCATTTGGAAAGTTTAGAGGGGCTGATAAAAAATATTTATTACCCTGATTAATAATAATAAGGTTTATTTAAAATAAGCAATTAAATTAACAATTGTTAGTAGCTAACTAAATTACTATACCCCATAATGAATAATCTATATAGAAATAATTTTTAAATAAAGTTTAATAACTTTATAAACAAAAAATGGAAAGTAATATTAAGGAGGCATATAAGCAGCAAGACATAAGAGAATTTTTCGCATCAGAAAATTTTTTGAACTCAATCGAGAATGAAAACATTGAAGACTCTAGCATTTTTGGAAATAATGAAAATAATCCTGGTGACGAAATTGTACTTTGTAAAACCACCTGCCTAATAGTGCCTGGGCATTACGATGTAGAAAATTTTAAATTAATTTCACTAACCTAATCACGAATAAAGACTCTTGAGGACGCCCTTGTATAGTGAATTGATGGTTAGACCTACAGCACTGTCATTATTGATCCACGCCGTCTGATTGGTCTTAGTAGTTCTGACAGCTAGATGGGAAATGCTTTAACTTCAGAATAAGTTGATAAAGCAATAAAACTTATCGAATAATTGCAAGATTCATACTATGAAGAAAATAGTTCAAGCCGGAGAAAACATTGCTAAAATAATTAAATTACCAAAAAATTCTCAGAAACACCATAATTAGGACCTTTATCCTCCATATCGAGTAATGTAAGTTGTTTACTTTTTAATCGAAAAAACCAAAACTTTTATTTTTAGGCAAGATCAAAAGTATATTACAAAGAGTCTAAACAAACAGCTGAAATGTGTAAGAGTGAGAAAATTCTTAATTTATTTCATGATCATGGGTGCACTAAGAGCCAGTTAATGACACGCTTTAATTTAAGTAGATACTAAATAGATAAGATAATGGGAATAAGTTCACAAAAGAAGGAACACAAATAACTATGTAAAACTAACTCGAGACTCTTCAAATCAAGACTCATAAATTAAGTTATTAACTTTGCTTAATTCCATAATCAGCAAATTTAATCTGCTTAACAAGTCCAATAGAAATTAAACCAAACTCTTGGAATAAATATATCAACTAAACAGATATGAAATATCATGGCCAGGGATTTAGGGTTTGCTTATAAGAAGGTGTATATGATTGACAGAAGAACAAATAGCAACGACTGTCTAAAGCAAAGGTAACTTGCAGCCTTTAACTTCGTCTAATACCTGGATGATAAGAAGCTGCTGATCAACATCGATGAAAGCAGTATCTAGAATCAATCTAATATTAGGAAAAGCTGGAGTTAAAAAGGTTCAAGAAATTACAATGACCAATTAGTTTGAGTGTATGGAGTGAATATGATTGCAGCAGTACTAAGTGACGGGAGAGTTTTTTTTACACTTAATATTGGAAAAAACAATAGCAGTACTGTCATTTACTTCATTCATTAGATCATTGACTATCTTGATGAGAATGAGCTAAACTGGAGACCGAATGTAGTTTTTATATTGGACAACGCAACTTATCACAAAAGTGTTGTCACACTCCAAAAATTTAGATTGCTCTGTATTTCAGTCATGTATCTCGGCCCTTATTAATTTCATTTGGCCCCAATAGAAAAATTTTTTGCAGCAATTAAAAAGGATAGACCATTTATTACTGAGCCATCTAGCAGAGAAGAGTTTATAAAAAGTTTGATTCTACAGATTTTGTCTACTAATTTTGATTGGATTAGGAAAAGTTTTTTCAGCTGTCTCACTCATGCTAAAGATGCTATTCATCTAAAGAAGATTTGATCTTAGACAGTTTGAACTGGTAAATACATGCGTACCATGGGAAAAAAATTTAAATAACCTAAAAAACAAAACAAAACTCAAACACCCTGAATGAATAAATAAAAAATAAAGTTTTAGACTTAGTATAATAATTAAACTATAAGAAGGTTTTAATTTCTAACTATTTTAAATACTTTTAAAATTTATTTATTTATATTTAGTTTTTAGATAAATTATTTAAGTTAATTAACTAATCATTTATAATTTTTTATCCTCAATACCTCCTCTCCATCTATCTCATTCCCAATGTGAACTGTATGCATCCTATTTGAATTTGATCTTGTAAAGATCTCCAATCTGTACTCCATTCCAAACAATTCAACAATCATGTTCCAGAATTCTTCTGGTTTCTCTGAATGCTCTCTTCTCTTTGCATGTATTTCATCTTGAATTCTATCAATCTTGTTTTTATATAAGCTACCCTTGATGCCAATCAAACAATATTCCTTAGAATATTGTGGACTTCTACTATTTATAGGATTTCCCAAATTTGTGTACTTAAACCAAGCAAGTGTCTTGACTACCTCATAACCCTACTATTTTAAAATTTTTAATCCATCGTTTTGAGTATTGAAGAGGGTCCAGTAGAATATGATGCCTTCTTATTGAATTTATTTTAGTGGAATTTATCTTAGGCTCTTTATTGATAAATATTGATATGGAAGCTCATTTTAACCCTTCCAGGGATTATCTTGAACTACTATCTTGAATAGATAGCCATTCACTTTTAACATTGTAGCTCTTAAATTCACCCAGAGATAATCGTTTCAACATCTGACCTCATTTTTATTGGCAACCCACATCTAAATTACTATCTGAAAAAGTTCACCCATTTCTAACAAATGTATCCACCTTTAACCTCAAAAACAAACTCTGGAAGTTTTAAATGTGATTAATTTGGGTCTTGCTGCTACTTTAAGAATTTCATGTTGCCATAATTCCATCTATTTAAAACTTTTTCATCATAGAGTGTTTCTTTTTCAGGTATCTACGAAATTTCTACTTTTGCGCAACCATTCATGTGTCTATGACAGTTAAAGAGGGTATCGAATGTATCTCCACATCCCAAGCATTCCAAATTTTATAGGAGGTCTTCTACTCTCTGGATTCTGTGATATTCTTTGCAAGTTTTTGATTTGCTCCAATGAGTTGCTCTGGATTATGGATTGGCATAAGGGATTCTGCAGTAAGTACAGATGAATTCTTTATCTTTCTGGAGATCTTGAAATGCATATCTCGTTAGTTCTTCAAAAAGTAACTGATTAAAGTTTGCTTGCTGAGGCTGCATTCTTATGGGAGTTTTATTTATATTGTTGTTTCGAAATTTTCCTTATTTAACCATTGTGCATTGAAATATTGGAAGATTTTTAAATATTTAAAAGTTAACTGTTTGGTATTGAATTTTCCAAGAGTGTAGTCATAGCAAAATTTTCTGCATATAGTTTCGGAGTAAATTTTAACCATGCATGGGTTAATTTTTACTCCCAAAAGACAAAAGAATAATTTTTTATAACTATCTTCTAGTTTGATGATCAAATCAAGTAGTTAAGTTTATCTAGATGTAATTTTTAGCTTTTTACAATGAATTCTACAGCGTAAATGTTAATTCATATTACTTGATAAAATAAGCTTTATAAAAACAGGAAATTAAAATCAATGACTTAGATGGAAGTGTAATAATTCAAAGCAATAAACAGTTACACAATTACGAAATTTAGAATAACAATGCTTTTTTAAATCAATTTAGGCAACTTAAAATTCATTTAAATCTTGGACATCTTAAGCAAGTAAAAAAATACTTGAAAACTTTAAGATGATCAATAGTTTTTCTGCTTTAATGTAGAGTGGTCATTTCTGCATTTCGAATTATTAATTTATTTTGTGGCTTCTGCTTTAAACTTGATTTATACTGTTTGCAATATAAGTGAATGAAAGAGCATTAAAAATGTCTAATCAAGCATTTATTGCTGATTATGAGTAACTCAGCTTCTAGTCAACTGTTCCGACCGAGACCCGTACCCCCCCCGTACCCCTCTTCTAAAAAATACCCCCTTCACACCCGCTCCCCCCGTACCCCACGTACCCCCCCCGCTACCCCCCCATACCCCCCGTACCCCCCCATAAAATCCCCCATTTCATATGAAATTTTTTATCCGCGCAGTCTGAATCGATTTCCTTCCTGACATCTCGATATCATATAATGATAATTTTATATATAAAATATTATAAATTTTTGAAAATTTTTCTTTGCTTATTAGCGCATAATAACATGTAAAGTTTTAATTTTTTTAATTTTTTTTCAACATCCGTCATCACTTTTTTTGTATATACTCCCATAGGAAAATATTTATTTATAAGTTGCTCATTGATTACATAATTTTAACATAATAATTATTTCTAAAGTATTTTATATATTATTTCTATCATTTTAAATCAACTCAATCCAGCTTATCTCAAGCAAATTAAAACAAAAAAGTAATTTTTTATAATACTTTTAGAGTATAAATTCTTTTTTAAAATATATTAAAATAAATAATTTATTTTTTTATTATCACTTAAATGTTACAAAGTCTCACTTTATAATTATATAATATTTTTTAAAAAATAATTCTATATTTTTTTAATATTGTAGGCATGCATTTGGATTTGGAAATTAAAAAAAATATCTGATAATTAATTATATTCGTGGAACTTAATTTACTCGAAACCTAGGCAATATGGTACTTGTTCAATTGAGATTTCAAAATTAGCAAGACATAACTTTTGCAGTATACCTCTATTGCATCCCTAAATTTGGATAGATCAACAAAATATTTTGTGTGATTTGTTAAGTTAAATTATATGTCAAATATTTTGTTGATCTATCCAAATTTAGGGATGCAATAGAGGTATACTGCAAAAGTTATGTCTTGCTAATTTTGAAATCTCAATTGAACAAGTACCAAATTGCCTAGGTTTCGAGTAAATTAAGTTCCACGAATATAATTAATTATCAGATATTTTTTTTAATTTCCAAATCCAAATGCATGCCTACAATATTAAAAAAATATAGAATTATTTTTTAAAAAATATTATATAATTATAAAGTGAGACTTTGTAACATTTAAGTGATAATAAAAAAATAAATTATTTATTTTAATATATTTTAAAAAAGAATTTATACTCTAAAAGTATTATAAAAAATTATTTTGTTTTAATTTGCTTGAGATAAGCTGGATTGAGTTGATTTAAAATGATAGAAATAATATATAAAATACTTTAGAAATAATTATTATGTTAAAATTATGTAATCAATGAGCAACTTATAAATAAATATTTTCCTATGGGAGTATATACAAAAAAAGTGATGACGGATGTTGAAAAAAAATTAAAAAAAATAAAACTTTACATGTTATTATGCGCTAATAAGCAAAGAAAAATTTTCAAAAATTTATAATATTTTATATATAAAATTATCATTATATGATATCGAGATGTCAGGAAGGAAATCGATTCAGACTGCGCGGATAAAAAATTTCATATGAAATGAGGGATTTTAAGGGGGGAACGGGGGGTATGGAGGGTACGGGGGAATGGAGGGTACGGGGGTACGGGTGTGAAGGGGGTATTTTTTAGAAGAGGGGTACGGGGGGGGTACGGGTCTCGGTCGGAACAGTCAACCAACCTCAACGATTAAAACAATCAGTCAAAATAGTATAAAAATCGTAAATTTAATAATCCTTAAATTTATCCTTAAATATTGAAAAATATTAATATAAAAGTATTTATGTGTTTTTTATAATTTATTTTTAGAAATTTTTTTGATTTATTTAATTAATTATTATCCTTAGGGACCAAGCAGTAAACGCCACTCATATTTGCTAGTTGGTCCCAGCCTAAATATATTTAAATATTATTTTTATTTATAATTAAATTACTTAAGCATTTATTTCCAAAGTGTAATGACTTTTCTTACAAATATTAAATCCAATTTAATGTAGTTAAAATAAATAAATTTATTCTCATCAAATATTTCTATTTAAAGTAATTAAACTTAAAATAAATTATTTTTCTATATTTGAAATTAATAAATTGACAAAATAAATAATTAATAGTAAATTGTATTTAATATTTGCAAGAAAAGTCATTAAACTTTTTAAATAAATGCTTAAGTAATTTAATTATAAATTAAAATAATATTTAAATATATTTAGACTGGGACCAAGTGGCAAATATGAGTGACGTTTACTGCTTGGTCCCAAAGAATAATAATTAATTAAATAAATAAATCAAAAAAATTTCTAAAAATAAATTATTAAAAATTCATAAATACGTTTATATTAATATTTCTCTATATTTAAGGATTATTGAATTCACGATTTTTATATTATTTTGATTGGATATACCGAAGAAATTTGAATTAAAATTGAATAAGTCTGAATGAAAAATAATACTTTGTTTGTAGATTTACCATTGAATGGGGTCATTTTATTATTATTATAATTATTTAGTGTTGTACGGAAATTAACTCTCAAAACCCCAAAACCCCTTAATGAGGTTTATAAGTGCTTTGATTTGTAGGGAATTTGTTAGGGTTTGGGGTTATTAATAGGTTTTAATGTGAAATTTATAGTAAATGTATTTAATTTAATCACTCAAAATGCACTTTTGGATCCTGTGGGAGAGGTCTGAAGTTTATTTTACTTAACCACAACTCTATCTTCTTCAATGTTATGTCTGATCTAGAGTTTGGTTTTAAGATTATTGATTCTGCCATTTATTTTAATGATTGAGATACTCTGGTTTTGTCTATAAATTACTTGATTCTTTACTTAGCATCTTTCTCAAACCTTGTAGAGTAGTAATCATTCCGAGGCATATCGCA